>CDEZ01019107.1:0-11855 GCA_000826365.1 Acanthamoeba royreba | reverse complement strand
CATCATCATCATCATCATCATCATCATCATCATCATCATCATCATCATCATCATCATCATCTACAACAACTACCAACAAAAACATGCAATCCATAAAGAAGGACAAGGAAGCAGCGTACTAAGGTGGCCTACCACCTCCAGGCCTCGACTCTGCATCATCGTCTTCATCATCAAGCGAGGGTTGGAAATGGGCGTAGTAGGCACGTATGGACAGAAGGGACGGACATTCTGTTTCTGAAGCATCCAAAGAATTTTGTACCTTAAATTAATTAATCTAAACAAATCCAAAAATGAAAATGGAAAAAGTAAAAAAAAATTATACCATACCATCGCAGGCGTGGGTGGCGGAAGAAGGGAGGAGGAAGGAGAGGACACGGTCGAAGGGCAGGTCAGGTAGGCCACTCACCAGGTTCCACTCTTCCTCCTCGCCTAAAGCATCATCGGCGGAGCGGATAGGCTGTTGCCCAGTAGTAGTACTCGTACCACAATCTACTCGCCTTCTCTTGGTTGTTTCGTCCTCTTCATCTTCTTCTTTGCCCACCACAGCCTCATCCTTTGCCCACGAGCGTTTCATCTTTTACAGAAATAAGTTTTCGACATTGGAATCTAAGGAATGAAGCATTTACCTAGGTGAAGTATGTACATGTATGTGTTCCCTCAGGATGAGGGAAGAGGAACAGTACTTAAACACGCTGGAGGAATGGGTGCTGGAGAGCCTCTTCAAGTGAGAGCCGCTCTGAAGGATCTATGGCAAGAAGACAGCTTGCAAGGTGGAGTCCCTCCTCGTTGCACCAAGGGGCTGGTGCCCACGTACCCCCAGGATTGGTTCCTGAGTAAATCTCGATGGATTCAAAGGCCTCATTGCTGCAGGGAAGATGAGCAAGGAGATATAAGTGATGTGTTTGTGAAGCTTTGAGGTGTCAGGGGAAAACCTTTTGTAAGAGAAGACCCAACTAGCAATCCCTCTTTGCTTCTCGCCATGTGGAACATGATGCAGCTGCTTCACCAGGTCCCAAGCTGCTTTATCTGTTTGTGGATACAGCCACAGCAACTGCAGATAATGAAGAGATCCTGAGTGGTCTCACTTGGAACTCAACAAAGCTCGGATGTCAAGATGTACCACTTGAAGAAGCATAATGCCAATGCTCCAGATGTCTGTAGCAAAGCTTGCTCGCTTCTGATGAATGATCTCTGGGGGATTGAATCCAGGTGTACAGCGAGCGCCTTTTGCCTTACTACCCTCAGCTTTTGCACGGTCAAAGTCGATTAACACGACACGCTGTAATTGTATGTGCAACATGGTCAGCTTAATGTACTTGAAAAACAAACAGCAGACACACGTACCATGTCACGAGTGAGTATCACGTTGGGCGGTTTGATATCATGATGTACCACTCCATACTGATGGCAACCTTGCACAGCCTACACATCATATTCTTGGATTAGGTTGCAGTTTGATAGAGAAGAGCGTACAGCAAAGAAGATGTGAAGTCTTACCTGAATCAGTTGGCGGAAGTAGGCACAAACTTGGGCCTCAGAGTCGATCGAGGCAGTGCCAATCCCACCTGCTTGTCCTTCAACGTGCTCCAGCACGAGTGCCTTGTCGTGGTAAGGTCCATAGTGGCACACATCCACGAGTTGAATAATACCGCGGCAGCCCTGCAACAGCTCCAGCGCCCACTTCTCAGCTTCACATAATGAGCGTCTGCTTGGGCCGTTCCACCGTTTAACCACAACCTGTTGGCCTGTGGCCACATTCCGTGCCCGCTTGAGTGTCGTACTCTTACTCTGCATATCCCGATTACCCAGTCTGGTTAGCTGTAACAACAAAGAAATCATCCCAAGTACCTGGCTAAGGAGGCCGCCGGGGATCTCTTCGTAGTGTTGGTTTGCGTGAATGGACGATATCAACTTACTGAACCTTTCGCTTCCATCTATCTCCTGTCCGAAATCGCTTCTCACCCTCTTGGCTCTTTCTTTGCGTCCTCTGCCATTATCGTCCGACTCTCTGCCTTGGCTTGGCGTTACCACGAAGAACTGAGAATCCTGCATACTGTCTCTTGTGCCTTGACCATCACCTTGGCCTCGCTTGCGTTTGAGCGTTTGAGCTCCAGCTTCTTTGCTGCCGCCTGTCGCCTCATTTCCTCCGCTTTCTCCGCTGTCTCCCCCACTGTCGGAACCGCTATGGTCGCTTCCGCCTTCTTCTTGCCGCTCATCTCCACGAGGCGCATTTACATCCGAATGGGCAGACTCATGCAGTCGATACACGTTCATCTCCCTCTTGACATCTATCAACATACGTGTGCGCAGCAGCTCAGCAGTTCGCATACCATGCAGCCGTATATACCACATCGTCCGAAAGATCAGTATCAGCTGATCAGCTGTGCATGACAAGACAAGCGAAGGGTGTTGTCAGTATGAATGAAGCTATGAGAGGTTGAGGACCGTACTTTTTCTAGCATAGAGGTTGAGAATCTGTCGGACGCGGAACTTGAGCTTCGTCTTCTCAGTTGGTGAAGAATCCACTCGGGTGTCGTTACGAGACTTGATTTTCTTCCTTCTCTCCTTTCTCTTCTCTTCTTTCTCTTTCTCGCATTCCATGAAGAACAGCATGAAGCGATCTCCTGCCCAAAGCACACCAAATGCTAAGGGATGTTCGGCCCCTAATGTCAGCTGTCTCATGCAAATGGCGTGCATCCCCAAGCACAAGGAATTGCTGTAAGTTGTGGAAAACAAGGTGAGTAGTTATTGAGGACAAAAGGCCTGATGTAGGGAGTGCTGGACTTGTGGTGCACGTACAGGTCGGAAACATCGTGTGAAATTTTCTTATGCTCAGCGACGGCAAGACCCAGAAAGACCTTTTGGGTAAGCTGGATTGTATCAGAAAGGAATACAGCGTTTACCACATCCTTGGTATAGCCAATGAGACCATCAGGATGCTTTTTCATTTCCCCTGCAATGATCGTTCCACGCCTTAAACAGATAACCACAGTAATCAGCTCTCTTTGAATCAATCGTAGGAATGCATGCCTGTTTAAGTACCATGATCGTGCAAGGCCAGGGCTACTGGTGAAGAAGCACGAATAGACCTGAGAGTAGAGCTCCATCTCCCAGGTACCTTCTTCTGCCTCTATCCTTTCAAGCTGATTGACTACATCTCTATCCAGAAGCGCTAACAGCGTCTCGGTGTAGGCGATGAAGTGTGGATCGGTCGGATTGATAACAAGTGACTCGTGGCCAGTGAGCTCCTTCAGTGCATAGGGCTGGTCGTTGAACCGAACCTCAAAGTCGACCTGTTAAGTATTGAACAAGACAAACTTGTCAGTTGGAGGAAGAGAAGTGGGAAACAGAAGCCACGTACAAGGGATGATCGAAGTTGAGACAGGTGATGACTGAGACGACTCTGGTAGCACTCCGCAAAGGTGAAGTGGCGATGGGCAAAGATGGGTTTCAGCCAGCTCAGTTCATCGTCACACGTTTCCCAGCGAAAATCGAAGTCGCCCGTGTGGGCAATGTTGGCCACTGATATACCGAGCCCCGTAAGCGTCTCCTTGCGAACCTTTGGTTGCCCCTTCCCGTGCAATGGAGGGGCGATCTGGATGGATCGAGGAAGAGTGAGACCGAGGAAGAGTGCATGCGTGTTATGGACGGCTGGGCAAGCGAGGTGCGAGAAAGATAGATTGGCGTACCTCTTGGCAAGACGATTCTTCCTTTTCCTCCTCTTCTTCTATTGTATGCTTTTGCTTGCTACTTCCCAAAGGTAGTGACTCAACAGCTGTATTTTCGTTAGTTTTCCATTTTTTTCAATTTATTTTTTTTCTATTTGAAAATTAATTAAATATAAAAATTTAACGACTCATATTTTCATTTATAGTAAAAACGGGGGAGTACCATGAAGGGAAAGAGTAAAATGGTGATTCGTCAGATCTGCCCCCAGATTGATGTTGTGATCTTCATCGGCACGCTTGAGGCGCGTAGTAACATGAAGCGTTCTACTGCGAAAGGCAGCAACGACTTGGTCTGCTCTGACAGGAAGAGGGAACTGCAAAGTCACCTGTGCGGTGATGGTCGCCATGGCATGGCCTTCTACTTGCCCACCTGACGTCGCCATCGGAACAATCGAAGATGTCTCTCTGTTCTGCTACTTTCTTCTCTTCCATGCCGTTTTGGCGGGAAAGCCAAAAATGTAAAATATGTAAAATAGTGCTCACATTCCTTAGAGTGTCAGACCTTCCAATTCACCTTCACGCTATCCACAGCATGGATGAGTGCGCTCTTTACAGGCATCGAGGAAGAAGGAACATTTAAAAAAGAAAATTTTTGCTTGGCCTGAATGCAGCAAGGCCTCAATAGATGTACAGTGATTGCAGAAAGTGAGTCCACACTTGAGCATTACGCCAGCATTCCAGATTGAGTGCCTCGCCTATCGGCTTAGCTTTAGAATAGGTCGACTTCAATTCAATCCTCGTCACCAGCCCCTTCATGTTGAACACGATCAAGGTGTGAATGATGGCTTTGTTATCCTCTTGCTTGAAGAACGATACCCAAATCATGGGGATTCCTGATGAGGGAGAGATCATGAGAAGAGGTTTCAAGTTACAATCATTGAAGAGAGCAACAGCGGTGGGTAACCTGAGATCTTGAGCTCACCACACTGGTTTGTTGAAGTCTCATCTGGCGTTACTGCGTTGTGGATCTCTTGCTCTACTGCTTTCTGAAGAGGGCATCCCTCCTTGATCTGAGTAACACTAGACAGATCAGCAAGCGAAGGTATACAAGCAGAGACCTATATACCTCAGCCTTGGAGTCTTGGTAGATTTCCACGGTGAAGTGATGACAGAAAGGATTGGACTTGGCTTCGGCAAACAGGCGTAGGTTCCCTCCTCCTGTAGCAAGCAAGAAGTCTTGCTTAACATACGAGGGCAAGTAAAACGTGATGCTCCCATTGTGTGTGTTGACTGAGTATCTCGACCACTCAGGCACTTCCTTTTCTTTCACTTCCTTCTCGATACCCTTGGCTGTGATGAACAAGTGAGAAGAATGAAGCTGTAGCGGTGGGGAATAGGAGACATACTAGAGCCAAATAGCGGTCGGAGAGATATCTTGATCTTGCCTTGGCCTTCATCAAGGTCTCGTTCTACCGTCACAGACTCATTGTACACGGGATACCCTTCGGCATTCAGGTACTCATCATTGATCTTGAACACCACCGATCCCAGCCTTCATCACTCCTTAGTAAGCAGAGCCACACAAGACTTCCCAGTAGTGAGCTTAAGCACCTCTTGTCGCCCTTGAAGAGGGCTCCATGGTCATACACCTCCAACTCCACTCCGTCTGCACAGTCCTTCAAGTCAAAGTATGCGAGATGGACCCTCCACTTTGGGTCGGCTCCCTAAGTCGAAAGGGTGAGAGAAGTTAACCAGGAGCCGGGGAGAAGTAAGCAGGGCACTGGCTTCACCTGGCCCACGCTAGTCTTGTGCCACTTCGTGGGGAGCCCACCGCCGGTGCTGCTGATGCCCCGCACCTTGACATAGGGCTTCGTGGCGTCCAGACCACTACAGCTGTGCACCACGACGTTCAAAGAGACTTTGTTGGGGCACGGCTTGATCCACGGCGTGTACATGTATTATTGATATGCACAGACAGTCTTGACGAAAGCTGTTTCGTGGCAGAGGTCGTTACTAGCAACCGTAGTGACTCCGGTTTCTCTTCGTTTTGGGTTGAGAGACTGATGGCCCAATCAGATTTTTCCGTGGCTGTTGTAATCAATTCTTTAATTAAATAACTAATAACAATAATAATTTCTGCATTTATTGAAGTAGCAACAACGTTGAGGTACCACCTCTTGGTGAGAAGGCGTGATGAAGCGATCATCAAGCTTCATCCCTGGCGCATAAAGTGGTTTGGTGCTGAGGAAGAATGAGAACGGAAGGCACACTTGCATGCCGCGAGGACGAACGCATACAAAGAACCGCTCCTAGTTGGTGCACTTGAGGGAGTCATGGTCAGGTGTGACGTGCTCTTTGGCCAGGCTTGTGTTTCTTGCGCCTTTCGAGATAGCCGGCACCCACATCGAAGCGTTTGTAGCTCAGTGCGCCACCGCCGAGTCCAGACGGGGAGCTATCTCCCAGCATTGACGAGCGCAGAACGTAGGTGGGCTGCAAAGGAGAAGAAGGTGATGAAGACTCGAACGAGTTCGTCGGTATTCGCTCCTCTTCCTCTTCATCTTCTTCGCTGAGCCTTCGGTCCTCTAAAACGCCGAATCGTTGCACTTGGTCATCGAAGCTGGTGTTCGCACGGTAAGGCACTGTTCGAAGGGAACTGGAAGAGTGAGGAGCACGTCTGTCCGCTGCGAAGCCAGACACTTCCCTGTTCTGATCTCCGTATGCTCGTAAGGTTGAGTATCGCTCAATTGACTTCGGTTTGCTTGAACTCAGCGTTGCCTCTGGCCTGCTTCGATCGCCATTTCGCTCCCATTCTCTTGCTCTGGTGGAGAACGAGTCCTCCCATCTCGGAAAGTGATTATCTGCTTCCTCGCCCCTACCGCTCTCGGTCCATGCTTTGTCCTTGCTCTCATTTTCATCCTCGTAGAAGAGGATAAGAGGCTGCAGGCGCCCTAGAGTACATTTCTCCCGTACGTGTTGTTGAAAATAGGAGCCCACTTCCTATTCATCGCTAGTATCAGAACTCACTGATGGACTGCTGCTTGAAGCAAGAATGTACCTTGACGCAGGCATCGTCGAATATCAACCATGTGCGCTTGGCAGAACTGTAGAAAAAGGCCACATAGTGGTGTGCATAGAAGCATATCTGCCACACGAACAGAGTCAGAATAGCACGTAGCGAAGCCACAGTAGATTGTACCATTCCCTGTAGGCGATACAGTGTATCCTGTTCAAGGTTTGGGTATATACAGCGCAAGTTGATTTGCTCATCAAGAAGATTGAACAAGTCAGAGATAGACTCTGTAGACGCCTTACCCGATTCCCTGTGTTTGGGTACAAATGAGACATAGCAAGGCAAACTTAACCAGAAACAACCAGAGATGTACCATGCCAGACCAATCGTGAAGAGTTCGGGATAGGAAGGGAGGATATATCGGGTGATGGCAGTCTTTTCTGAGCATTTCTGCATGAACATGCATCAATAGCTGTGCAAATGATGGTTATAGAGCCACCCGGTACCTCATTAGTACAGGAGCGGAGACCCTGCTCGGCAGCAAGATGGAGAAGCTTATCTAGCCCAAACAGCGGGCAAGCAGTACGGTAGCTCCTAGAAGAGAGAGCTTATTAGCTGGATGAATACAATACGAATAAACATGAAACGGGTACAGCAGATCATTGATGCACGCATAATGAATCCATGACTGCGAGATAAATGGCTCCGACGTGGCATGGCACTTGTGACACTCTGTTTGCTCCAAAGTGTTGATCCCAAATACCTAGAAACGCAACTTCAGCACCAAGTCACCAAGTGGATGGGCACGGCGTACCTGATGAACAAGACACGCCGGATCACAGGTCTTTGGCTCGTCTTCCTTGTCTGGCCGCGGACGCATGAGGCATTCGTGAAGGCTTGTAAGAACACAATCCAGGGCCTCCATCGCATCGTCCTGCATGCAGAGACGTCTACTAATCAGTAAACCCACTTTATCAGACCTCTTGGAGGCTAAGTCCTCGCTTCTTGCTGGTACCATCTGATAGACCTGGAATCGGCCTTCAGCCGCAAAGAGATTGCTAAGCGTCTCCCGAAGCACTTTCGGGGGCAACACCGCCTCTTCGCTCCACTGGTAGTTACTCAACAACACCTGTGCCACCCCACGTCATGGTCAATACAATATTCATTTTCAATAAATCCCATTTTTCTTTCTTTCTATTCTATTAACTCTATGTCATGTTTCCAATAATTGTCTAATAAATATTATATAAATATAATCAATAATAGATTAAATAATAAAATTATAAAATTATAAAATTATAAATACATTAAAATAATATTTAAAAATACACACCTTGATGGCGCAGTAGATGCACTGGGGTTGGTGCCGATGTTCAGTTGAGCTCTGGAATCGAGTCCTGAAAGGCCGTAGATGCCAAAGGCCCTGGATCACCACGTTCAAGAAGCACGAATGGTCGCCAGGCCTATTTTCGAGGCCCTTCGGCATGCCCTCCTGCTCCTCACCTTCCTCGTCAAGTGTCTGCCAGGACGGCAACAAACCCGACGATGAAGAAGAGGTATACTGATGGGAACGATGCTGATAAGAGGGCTTCGATGCATCCATCTTCAATTTTCTGGAGTCAATGTGTTGGGAAATTTGTAGTGCGCGGCTTCTTCAAATATTTTAGATCTTTAGTGCGAAATATCCTGCGTTCTGAAAAATTTGAGGTATGCAAAACTTGATCGATTTTAAATCACAAGGTGCGAACGATGCAGAGGAGGTGCCAGCTCGCGCGGATCGTGCGAGGCCAGCACCAGCGGGGCAGCCGCCACCATGCATGGAGTGGCCTCCTTTCCCATAACAATGTACGTTGCTACTCCATTTTAACAAATTATCAAAGCACAAATTCTGGGAACAATCGATGATGGTCTTTCTCATTACCATAGGTTCGGGCGCTACGCTGCGGCATAGGAGCGCGAAGCTACGTCTCCTCAACGGCCCCTTCTGTAGGGCAGGTGCGTAAGGCCTCCACCTTTGCCGAAGAAATCAAAAGCGGTCCGGGTCTTGCCGATTTCATTCGAATATCTTCTTCATCTTCATCTTCGTCTTCCTCCACCGCCTCCGGAGCACCAGAAAACGTGGAAATCGATCTCCCGTCCTCATTTCCACGTCACCTTCTTGAGGATGCCACCAATGGTACTGTTATTTAATTTCTTATTTTATTTACAATTTTATTTACAATTTTTACATAATAATGGAAATAGAATAAAAATAAAAATAAGTGGCAATAATAATAATGAACCCACGTAACACTCTGCGTTGTGGTGTGCACAGCTCGGGATTCCAAGCGCAAGGTGTTCATGGAGACCTACGGCTGTCAGATGAACGCTTCAGATTCAGAGATCGTGATGTCCATCATGCAAAAGGCCGGCTATGAGGAAACCGTCGAGCTAGATGAGGTACATGCGCTGCTCACTGTATTGTCAATGTACTATGAGAGCTAACCTCGTCGTGATGGAGTGCAGGCTGACGTTATTTTTGTCAACACATGTGCCATTCGCGACAATGCCGAGCGTAAGGTGTGGGAACGGCTAAACCACTTCAAGAACATGAAGCGATCAAACAAAAGGGTATGATTGCCTGATTGATCCATGATTTACTCCATACTTAAGCAATTAAACATCCCTTAGGCTAAGCGGGTTGTGGGCGTGCTCGGGTGCATGGCTGAGCGCCTCAAGTCCAAGTTATTGGAAAGTGAGAAACTGGTCGATCTGGTGGTGGGGCCAGATGCCTACCGATCTTTGCCATCTCTGCTGGCGGAGGTTGAAAGTGGCCAGCCTGCTATGAACGTGCAGCTGTCAATGGAAGAAACCTACGCTGATATCACGCCTGTACGCACGGCGAACAACAATCTCTCCGCTTTTCTGTACGTATCTTTTCGATTAGGAAGTATTCAATGGGCACTAAGTCTCCATCGGCAGATCTATTATGCGTGGCTGCAACAACATGTGCTCCTACTGTATTGTCCCCTTTACGCGAGGAAGGGAGCGATCACGGCCCATTCAGTCAATACTCGATGAAGTCAGGCAGCTCTCTGACCAAGGAGTGAAGGAGGTAGTACTTCTTGGTCAGAATGTAAATTCCTACAACGATCTCTCCGAACAGACGTTCCCCGTTTCAGATCCTACACAACTTCTCAGCAAGTACGTTCTCCAATAAGAACGCCGAGGCAAAGCTGATGCTCTCCTCCTACAGAGGTTTTGGGAGCATGGTGAAGCCTAACCCAAACGGTGTGAGGTTCACTCAACTCATGGACCGAGTTTCGAGAATCGATCCTGAGATGCGAATTAGGTTCACGAGCCCTCATCCCAAGGACTTTCCTGACGACGTATGTCTCTCCCCTTCCCTAAAGCAGTCGATATCTAACCCCAATTCTTGCATTCAGCTGCTCCATCTGATCGCCGAAAGACCCAATCTCTGCAATGCTATTCATATTCCCGCTCAGAGTGGAAACTCAGAGGTGCTCGGCCGTATGCGACGATACTACACACGCGAAGCCTACTTAGAGCTCATCCAGCGTATGCGAGAAGTAATTCCCAGTACGAAGTCCTTTGCTTGAGCGCTGTTATGGATGACTCTTAGAAATTTGTCACTGGTACATAGATGTTGGCTTGTCCAGTGACTTCATTTCGGGCTTTTGCGGTGAAACCGAAGAACAACATCAAGATACATTATCTCTTCTAAGAGAAGTTAGGTATGATGCATGTACGGTACTCTCTTTTGTTCTCGCGCTCACGTTGCATGAATGTACGCAGGTTCGATCAAGCTTTCATGTTTGCATATTCCATGAGAGAAAAGACGCACGCACACCGGGCATTAGAGTGCGATTCCGTCCCAATACAGCCAACTTCATCCGTGGTAGCTTACTTGATTCTTGTCTATCAGGGATGATGTACCTGAAGAGGTTAAGCAACGACGGTTACAAGAAGTAATCAAGACTTTCTTCGCCACACTGTCAGAGAAGAGCAAGGATGAAATCGGTCGACGGCATCTAGTGCTCGTTGAAGGAGTGCGTATTCAAATCGATTGCTAATGAATCACAACATGATTGGGCTCACCACATCGCATCCATGTCTAGACCAGTAGACGCTCTGATGACGACCTCACAGGAAGGACAGACAATAACAAGAAGGTGGTATTTCCTAACATCAAGGTACACCTCGTGCTTCCTTTCCACCGCCATCAGTGCACATTTACGCAACGTCATCATCCTCACCAGGTGGCTGCCGAATACACTGCTCACAACAATCGATCAAACACCGCGCCGGCTCAAGTTGATGTCCACCCGGGAGACTACGTTGTGGTCGAAGTGGAGAACACCACAGGTCTCACCCTGCTCGGCCGTCCTCTTGCGCGCACGACCCTCGCCCACTTCGTCTCATCCTCTTCTTGAGTTTCCCCAAATACATTTCAAATTTTGGGAAGAAATTTCATTGAGATATGCAAGGAATGTGAAATGGTGTAACGTGGAATTCGTAAGTCCTGTCGGCTCTGCGGTAGGTGCGCGCTCGTCATCTTCTTCGTCCGTAGAGCACAGCGCAGATAGTAGTCGCCACATTTCCTGGACAGTCGATTTGACACCAAACATGACCACTGCGTACAAGATCGTCCTCATTCGCCACGGCGAGAGCACCTGGAACAAGGAGAACCGCTTCACCGGCTGGACCGACGTCGATCTGTCCGAGAAGGGCGTCCAGGAGGCCCTCACCGCTGCCCAGGTATAATAATAATAATCATTTTTTTTAAAAAAGAAAGGGGATCTTTGCCATTATTTTTTATGAAGGAGAAATGATGTGCCTAACACATCGTTGCTTTGGGCTATCTAGGCTCTGAAGGATGGCGGCTACACGTTCGATGTCGCCTTCACGAGCGTCCTCAAGCGTGCCATCAGGACGCTGTGGTTCGTCCTTAATGAGCTCAATCTCCAGGTACTTGCACTACTCATTGATTCAAAATTCATTCATTAGCAGTGGGGTGACTTATCGATGACCGGTGATTTCGTCTGCAGTGGATCCCTGAGCACAAGAGCTGGCGTCTCAACGAGAGGCACTACGGTGCGCTGCAAGGGCTGGATAAGGCCGAGACCGCTGCCAAGCACGGTGAGGAGCAGGTCAAGATCTGGAGGCGCGCCTACGCC
>CDEZ01019103.1:0-10197 GCA_000826365.1 Acanthamoeba royreba | reverse complement strand
AAGCCACTTTCGAAATTCGTTTGGGGTTTGCCAAATGTGTTTCAGCTTTTGTAGTTGGACCACTAAGTTCGTTGTGGGGAGTAGTAAATGGGTGACCAGCTCATCTTTGCGGGAGTGGAGGCAGGGTACGCGTGCTCTTCCTCCTGCCTTCCTTCCTTCACCCACTAGAGCTCTACTGGCAGGGAAGGACGCCTTGGATCCAAAAGGGAATGAAAATAAATAAATAAATCCAATTCACCTGAGAAAATATAGATTTAAATTTAAATGATAAATAATGATAAATACCTTTTTACTACTACCTGCCGTAAGTGCCTCCTTAAAGGATGAATAAATATGAATTGAAAAAAAAATAGTCAGCTGATTGCATACACACAGGGGCACTTCGTTCTCAGTTGGGCTGGCGAAGGGGACGGCAGATGCCATCTTTGCGCGTGCCAACTTTCCCACAACCACGCCGGACGAGACTATAGGTCGTGTTGTACGTCGTGACAGAGACAGAGCGTGCGAGCGCGAGTGCAAGCGAGTACACTCACACAGTGAGCAGTGAGACTGACAGACGCACGGCAATGTTGTGTGTGCGTGGCCGCAGGTCGCGTGGCTGAGGGAGCAGAACGAGAAGACGCCCTTCCACGCGCTGGGCATCGCGTGCTTCGGACCGGTCGACCCGGATCCACAGAGTCCCACGTACAGTCACGTGCAGGAGAAGCGGAGGGCAGCGGGCACAGCAGAAGCCGCTGATTGAACTGTGGTGTGCGTGCAGGTACGGATACATCACTACCACGCCCAAGCCTGGATGGGGCAACGTAGACGTTCTTGGCCGCTTCTCTGAGTTCAAGGTGCCTACGGTACGTCATGACCATGCGACGTGGATTCTTATGCAGCTGACGTTCTTCCTTCGTTTGATGGTGGATTACAGGTATTCGAAACGGACGTGAACGCTCCTGCGGTAGCTCACATGACACACTTTGGCCATTCGTATGTGATTCTCTACGTAGCAAATAATGAACGTGAATGGGGCGTACTTGGACCTGCCTTCTAACCTCTGCGTTCTCATGTTCTAGATCATGCGCCTACATCACTGTGGGCACAGGCGTGGGAGTTGGCCTAGCTGTGGAGGGGAAACCCGTGCATGGACTGTTGCATCCTGAGATGGGGCATATCTTGTACAGTGCGCTTCTTTTTCTCATCAGTAGAGCTGAACTCATGGGTGAATCATTGCAGTGTGCGTATTGCCAAGGGTGATGACTTCGAGGGAACGTGCCCATTCCACGGAGCCTGTGTCGAGGGTCTAGTGGCCAGGTAATTCAGGCTGTAATTGACTTATACGCAGAAGGATCCTTACCAATAGGTTCCCTTGCGCAGTGGTGCACTTGCCAAACGATTTGGTGTTGAGCGCACAGACTTGGCGAGTGTTACTGATGATAGACCCGAGTGGGACACAGTGGCATACTACCTCGCCCAGCTCTGCGCAGCGCTTGTGCTCAGCGTGTCGCCTCACAAGATCATCATGGGCGGCGGTATTATGCAACGCGTACGTCAATACCGCAGTCTCAGATTGTACTCAACATACTCACCCCAGATTGCTGTCAAACACAGCCTACTATCTTGCCCCTGGTACACAAGCATGTACTTGCCCTGCTCAACGGATATATCAAAGTGCCTGCAATCACGGGTATGCCTGGCTACGCGTTCTCTTTCTCGATTTACAGTGAGTCAACTAACCGACCTTTGCAGAGGGCATAGACAAGTACATCACGCTGTCCCCGTTCGGAAGCAACGCCGGTCTCGTGGGAGCGTGCGAGATCGCTCGGCTTGCGCTTGGCTCTCACAAGGAATAGGGGACTCGGAGAGCCTGCTAACTAAAAACGGCCTTTGATGTATCTCAACTCTGCCGCCAAGCTTCGTGGCGATTCGAACAATGATAAAAAAGGGAGACTTGCCAAGATGGTGGTGGGTGAGGGAGGCCATTGATCAAAGCCTCCTGTGTGAACGTGTGCGAGAGCGCATAAATTTTGAAACGCCAAAATGCATAGCTTGTTCTCGTATTCCCACTGGTGGTCCTGCTGATTGTAGCGTTGACAAATTACATGTAACAGATTTGAAATGATTTCGCAAAAATGAAATGATTTTGTAATCTTCTGGAAAACGCGACTGCTGTCTCTCTGTCGTAGTCCTTGAGGGCAAATCGGATCCGATGCGCAGCAGGCGCGGCGGGCACGAGTGCTAACGCGCGTACGGGGACCTGGTCGAGGAGAAGTCTCCGCCCCTTCATCCACACAGTCATCTTCATTCGCATTATTCCCGTCAATACTCTCTCTCATTGAGCAAAGCTGCTCTTTCATCGAATTTTAAATCACTATCACATTCACATTGAAGAAATGGAAAATTTCAAATTTGGCCCAAAGACCGCATTGATGAAGTCATCTCCAGCTGCCACGTCCATCCTCGGCCCTCCATCTTCCTCCTCTACTTCTTCTTCTTCGATTGATCCCAGAAATGCGGCTCAAATGTCTCTACACAAATCGACATCCCATGTCGTCTCGAGTAGCGCCGACATGGAGGATGCATCGATGTCGTCTACTTCTACGTCCTCGCAGCCAGCAGAGGGCTCGAAGAAGGCGAAGGCCAAGGCCAGTGGCCTCGGTACCAGTGGCAGCGGCGAGGATCCATCGTGGATGGGCTCGGGCAGCGAGTGGAGCACCACGGCGGGCGTGCGTGTGCGTTCGGTACATCTCATTGTGGAAACCATGCACGGTGAATGGGTGCGACGCCATCTCCAATTTCTTTATATTTTAAATTCTCATTTAATCAATTTTGATTTTCCAATTATAATTTAACTGATTCAATTATTAATATCTTTGCGAATATTCAACAAAGAAATTTTCACTATTTAAGTAATGAGTTAAAATGAAAGTGGAGCTAACATATTTATTTATGTGTACAGTTTATTGTGTCTACATTGGTGGTACGGAGGGACACCACAATCATCAGTATTCATCCCGAGACAGGGCAGCTGCAGTTCGCTGGGGTGAAGGGGAAGGATGTGTTCCTCAACGAAAGTGAAGCCCTGAGCCACTTGAAGTCACGCTACCAACTCAAGAATGCGATGTACGAAATTGCCTACATTGACAGCCTTTGATTGTTAATAATTCTTAACTCTGATTGATACAGTCGAGCTGATGCGCTGTTGGGTTATGTCTGCCTGCAATCAGTAGGCGCTGCGTGGCTGGTTGCAGCGACTAAGGTACTGAGAAGTAACACACCAGTGATGGACGATGAATGATTAATCAAACTTTGGTGCAGGTGAGACGAGACATGCGACTTCCTGGCGGCCACAGCGTGTTTACGGTAATGGAAGCTAAATGGGTGAGAATGGATCTGCGCTATCTATGTTCACCAAACAAGTATGACGCATCAGGCTTGTTTATACAATGCACTAGCGCTTAATATGATTGTTCCGCTATTGCAGAGTGGAGGCCAAGAACATGGAAATCATGCAAGAATTCCCGTTGGAGGGTCTTCACTTCTACTGCGAAACCTTTGACATCACAAGGCCTTATCCGTCATCCTATCCAGTGGATCTGTACAGCACTGCTATCATTTTCATAGCTGTGTCAAGTCTTGTCTCACGCATTAATGCAGGTATTGCGCTGAGTACTGCTGGAATGATTGGCTAGCATCTCCTTTTCAGAGGTAATCTTGTATTACACTATAGCTTTAAAACCTCAAACACCAATTTCGTTAGGGAGGGGCTACGCATGTGGTGTGTCATCCTCTTACAAGGAGTGGCCCTCACCAAGGTCGTAGCCATGGGACAGAACAAGCCCTCAGGTAAAGGCAACAGATTCCGCTCACCGGCCTTGTTCGCGTTGACGTTGATCTGGGTGTGCACTGCAGTTCACCTAGGAGTTATTTCGCGCAAGAGTTGCATCAATGCCGGAACGCGTTATTTTGCACGAGGATTGAATAAGGCTGGAGGGCCAGGCAATGAGTCCGAATGCGAACTACTGATGTGGACAACATCACCGCACTCTGATGTGGTACGTACCACTACGGTTATCGCGGCTGTGACACTTACCCGCGGCTCTTCAAAGATAAATTGGCGTTCTTTTTTATGGCGACGGGGCACGGTACCTATTTGGTGGCGTTCAGAGATGAAATCGGTATGATATCCTCCAAAGCCAAAGTAATGAGGTGTAGCTCACCTTTTCATCAAGGTGGGAGAGTCACGGGTGGTAATAGAAGCCGAACATCCTTTTAAAGGATCTGAGAAATACTACGCAGGCCTCATACGCAGGCACGGACCACACCCTTTCACTATTTGCAACATGCTACGAGTTGGGGCAGTACACGAGGAATCGACTTTAACTGAGGTGCTAATTAGCTTCATTTTTTCCTGCTAGCGTTCGCTGACTAACTAATCATTCTCCAAATATTAAGTTTTTTGAACGCTCACTTGATGAAGTGAAAAAGTTCATGCCCCTGGAGGTCAAGGTACGCTCGGAGGAGGGCAATAGGACCACTATTTCGAACATCCTCCTAATTACCTCCCTGCAGATGATCAAATTTGACTGGCACCACAACCTGAAGCAAATGGGATCACAAAAGGCCATCGAAACACTATGGGCTCTCCTTAGATCATCTGTACAAAATGTGGGACTTACTGCTGGGCAGATAAGGTTTCAGCACCTCTCTTGGCCTTCTACTATTAAGTTACTAACCCGCTTCCCCTTAGTCTGGTTGATGTACGCGAGGATGATGATGAAAACGAGGATTCGGAAGGGGAAAGTGGAACGCGAGATGACTACGTTGCCTCTGCGGAAGAAGGGCGAGGGCGGATGTACTTTCGGTGGATCAAGCGACAGAAGGGATTCATACGATTCAACTGTGCAGACAGCCTTGATCGAACCAATGTGGCCACATTTTGTACTTCCTCTTCATAGTGGCTGACTTGCAGCCTCTGACACTTATTGGTCTTTTCTCCAGTTCATTCGTGGCAAGTTGTGGCGGAGATGTGTAGGCAGCTGGGTGTTTTTGATGATAAAGGTGATCCAACGGAAGAGTGGGGACACTACGACCTCGAACTTCCTCAGCTAGCTGCACGTATCCCTGCGGCTATACTGGGGCCTCTCACGGAGTTTTTTGGTAGATCACCTCTAATGCCGTAAGCTTTAGTGCTCTTCTGATAATGACCTTTTATGCCAGTTTTTATGGGCGATGTGATTTCAGTTTTGTACACCAACTCGCCTGCCATGCACAGCTCTCTGATGCGAGAGTATTCGCCTAACGTTGCAGCCCCCAGGGCTAATGCAATTATTGTACATAGAATTCTGAATACTTCGCATCATGGTATCACGCTCACAGCTTTCGCTTCACAGGCCATTCAGCGACGCTACCAAAACGTAGTTAAGGATTCTACTCGACAGCTGCAATACAATATGATACTTGGTCGCAAGCTGTACTACTTCCTTTCACACTTCGCCCAGCAGATGACTTACTGTACTCGTTTAGGGCGAGCTCGTTTCCTTCACTCGTTTCAGGACGTTCTCGGTTCGAATGCGTGAGCGGCTATCCAGCCTTCTTTTTGAAAACAGTGCCATCTCCATTCTGCGATCTGAACCCAGAAACTTGGCTACTTGTATGTCTGCCTCAGCCCGGTTTTCCGTGCATTCATTCATTCACCCCTTTCCATGGCACAGGCTGACAAAATCACCAATGAGCCATTCTCTTGGATTTGCCCAAGAGGATGCGACGTTCTTGAGGTACGTATCATCTAGCATTACGTGCTATACTATCGCAAGAATGACTCATTCGTTCCTCAACTCTCTTCTAGTTGTACATAGTTCTCCGACGCAGCTGCGATCTCAAGGAGTTCGCCATTACCATTGTAGGTGGCGCCGGAGACGCGGCTTATCCTCTATATCTCGACTTATTTATTGGTCCCTACCTGGATCAGCTAAGGTAGAAATCATGTTCGTTCAGCCACTTGCACACTCAAGCCTTTGCAGCATTGTGATGCAGGACCTGCGAATTCCTCGAGTGACCGCCGGCACAAAGCTATACTACGAAGTCCCTTCTCACATGTGGGCTGCCTACGAAGGGCCCTCAATCTACGATTTTGGAGGTACTAATCGGCGTTTTCGTCATGAGACGTACTTTTACAATTTTAATAATTATTGCTGAACAGATGCTGGTGGTAAACGACCAAAGACTCGCGTCGTACAGTTTCGTTTCCGTGGTCTATCGACAAACCAATATATGACCATCGGAAAGGTGCCCTCCTCCGCCTTTTCCACATCCACAAAGCACTGATAACCAAGTTGCAGATCCAACTTTACGGCATGGTTCCTCAACCTCGTGAGTCGCCAGAGATGGCCTATGTACGGCAAGCCTACCTTTAGCATTCTTTATTCCGTTCATTTTGTTCATTCTCGACCGGACAGGAAAGAGTTGCGAAGACGGAAATCCATAGTAAGGTGAAAGGAGTTCTGCAGGCTCTCAGCTCCGAAAAGGATTATGATGATGAAGATGTATTCGACGACAGCACTGATGAAGATGAAGAAGAGCATGTGACTGGTAAGCGCAAGAAAAAGACTGGTCTCCAAATCAAAACTGAGTCAGCCGATAAACGAACAACGGATATGGTCCGTTTCACTCTCTTTCGCCTGACAGGCACTTATATCATTAACCAAGTACTTCGACCTTAGGTTGTTGATATGTTCGGCGTCACGCCAGCGTTTCAAGGAGAGGAGGAAGATCTTCCCAGATCTCGTTCTGCCTCCATAGCCATCTCATCATCCTCAACCGACACCTCACCACGGAACCTCCTTGTGGGTGGTGTTATGCGCGACTTCACCATTGTGGGAAATCGAGCTGTCCTTCAGCCAGATGAAAAACCAGAGGGTATTCTGCTGTATATGAGGAAGCGTCTCGTAGATAACTAACATATGCTCCCCATAGACATTTATGCTGAAACCGTCCGGAGCCTACTTCTCACGAAAGGAGAAAAGGCGCTTGACTTCACGGATACGCTAGAGCTCGAATACTTGCGACTATCCCTAGGCTTGAGCACTGCGCAGAGGGATCAGATACTTCTCAAGCTTCAGCAAAGTATCTTCTCTTACAACCCTTGTAGGTTCGTCTTTCTTCATGATGAGAAAGCCGAAGCCTCAATGCGTCGAGCCGCCAAGAACAAGTCGCCGAATACGTGCCACGGGTGTAAATCCTCGTTAGGCTTCTTTTCCATCGGCGTGTCACAGTGCTTCTATTGCCATAACCGGTTCTGCTCCAACTGTTTCGGAATACCCACTAAGATCATCGAGTATATGTGGGATAAGCCCCAGCCTGTGTGCAAGCGCTGCCACGGACAGCTGGTTAGACAGGCAGAGCTACTCGCCTACATACAACAAGAGATAGGCACGGCCCTCCATGTAATACTGTATGCTCACGAGTTACTCATATTCGATTGCAACAGGCAAGCAAAAGGACACCATGCCCAAGGACGAGGAAGCCCGCGAGGAGGTACGACATTCTCCCTGACTGAATCCTAGTACCTTTTCTCACTTCGTATATCAGCTTATTCGAGCTGTTCACGAAGCCGTGCCCTCTGGGAGTCGGTCCACAAGTCCAACGGACCTTCAGCGAACGTTTTTGGATCTGCAGGCACGATTGGCGTTTGCATCAATGCCCACCACGGTGTCTCTTGCAGAGTATCCATCTGCTACCATACTCTTGTCTGTTGTATGTACCCTTCCAGCGAGTGAACTGAAGACTTACTAACTGTGATGCGGCGATACGACAGCCAACTCGATCGACCTCAGCACCAATCGAAAGTGTACTTATTTCTGAGCATCTTCACGTTTCCTCCGTTATTAGTCAGAAGGTACCAGTTCAGTAACGAACTTATCAAAGGCGTAATGAACTTATTGTTCTGCATGTCTTGACAGAATATTGCCAGTTTTTGGAGTGCCCCAGTGGGAACGGAGTGTGTTGAGATACGAATTGCGCTTTCTGAGCCATCCGTTGTTAGATCCTTTTCCGTTGTGGTAGACCAGCTCGGGTACGAAAGCAGCCAGGCCATGCCTCACATGAGCTTTGGTGTAACAATTATTGTTTTATATTGAACGTAATGTAGATACACCGAAAGCGACGCACCGGTGATGACGCTGCTAGCTGGCCACTCGATTTCAGATTGGCGGAACATTGGGTCATGGAATCTTGCCAATTTTACTCACCTTCTTCCAAATGTACGCATCCCCATGCGTAAAATCGATAACCCAGCTAAGTGAACGTTGCAGGGCAAACGGGGCATTCCACGACATGAGTACCTTACATTCGAATTAGAACGACCAGAGGAATGCAGGCTCTTGTCTTTCATTGTTCGGCTTCCTCATGCGACCGCAAGCCCTCTGCACGGCAACAGTTGCAACGGGGATGTGCATCATGCAGAGAAGGAGAAGCAGGAAGACTCTAGGGAAAGTGGAACGGAAAGTTCAAGAATGGCCGAACCAGCGGCTGGGGCACCGTTCCTTCACTTAGGTCGTCTGCGGATATATGGTCACGTGCTCGACGAGGAATTACGATTCAAGCTCGAACAGCGCGAGCAGAAATCCCAACGCAGAAGTTCTCGACTGCTAAAGGACGAAAGCGAGGTGGTGGAGGAGGTAGCGTCCTCACCTATAGACCCGCTTGATGAGTTCTCGGCCTCCCTCAAAGCGGATAATTCAGCTTCTTTGGCGGACGTGCAGGCGGTGAAGCGACCGATGCGAATTGGTCTTCCCTTGTGTACGTTCCCCTCTCCCATCTACACCACTGCAAGTCCCAATAACAAGCGTGTATAGTTTCCTATGGACGCGACACTTCATCCTCAGTGCCGCAGACGACAGGAACTTCTGGCAGTGCCTCTCAGCAGAGTTCTTCCGCTGTCTCCGCTTCCATCCTGCCTTCGGGAACATCGGCTGCTGGTATGGCGTCGTTTCTGGCCTCACTACCATCTCCACTCTCCTTTACTTCGCCATCAACGACATCGGCACTTCCCCGCGACCTTCCACTCTCGGGTAAGGAGCGCGCACTCTACGATCAAATCATGAACATGCCATCACCCAGGGTATTTAGAATAGACTACTTCCTGTTGGTCTGTGTTTGACGCACTTACGGTCTTCGTTTCGTAGACATACAACCAGGTCACTCCTGTGTGGGCGCAGTATAGGAACGGCAAGCAAATGATCGACATTTGTATTGAGTCCAGCAATGTCTCCGGATTTGTCGCTCTCGTTCGTCACGGTGAGGAGGGCGTTCTGTCTCAAGTACGCATCCACTGCCTTTCTCGAGCTTGAATCTGCTTCTAACCGCCGCTGCAGGTGAAGCTGATTCGCGTGTTGGCCATTGTGACGGGAGAGTCAAAAGGCGAGATCATCTCCTTCCGACCGATCGGTCGGTTTGTTCTGCCCAAGACTCCAGCGCGGACTTACCTCTGCTTTGAGTTCAGTTCGTCGTCGCCTTCATCGCCCTCTTCTCCCTCTCCACCTTCTTCGCCCACTTCGGCATCGACCCTCCCGCCTCTACCCTCTCCTTCGTCAACGCCGCTCCGTGCAAACATCCTTACCTTCCAGTTCCTCTCCAACTACGGCGGACGAGAGACGCACCCACCCAAGATCTATCTCTTCAACGCGAGTAGCAGTGGTGCCCCTTCAACGTTGGATTGAGGAGTGCGCAAGTCCAGTGCGGTACGCACATCATTTTTCAAAATGCAATAATATCACACAAAATAAAAGCAATTAGTACATTTCCACATTAAAATGAGAAGAAAGGGAAATATCGAGATTTGGTATGTGACGGTTACGAAAAGAAGAAGAAAACCAAAACGTAATCAGCGGAAGCGCATAACCTGCAACACAAGCCGGAAGCCTCCTCTAAGGGGGAGACGAGACTGCCGTGCGGTGGCAGCTGACACCCGCTTTGGTACCTTTCACCCCTTGCCTAGGGCAGGGCAGTGGACTGGATATGCAACGCCCATAGTGGCTGACACTGCCAATAGGCAGGTGGGAAGGGAAAATGGCAACGCACCACGCCGACAAGCCCGGCGAGGAGCTCATTGAAGAACAACGTATGCGCGGTATGGATAAGGAGCTGATCCGCCGATTGTCCAACCGCGACTTTGCGAAAGGCCAGCGCCTGGCCAAGGAGAGACGCTGGGAG
>CDEZ01019100.1:7932-30263 GCA_000826365.1 Acanthamoeba royreba | reverse complement strand
ATGGAGCCGGGCGGGATGAAGAGCCCAACGATGGCGCCAAAGAAGCACAAGGTCACCTTCAGGCTGGGGGAGGCGCGGTCGGTCACGCTCGGAGGCCCGCCGACCACTTGCTGGTGCCCGCAGCCCATCGTCGTCTCGACGACCCAGCTGGCCTCGTTCGTGCCTCCATCCCCTTCTTCCTCATCTTCTGCGGCATCGCCATCCTTGTCGGGCATCGAGGAGGCCCTGGCCAGGTGCCTCATCTCAGGCATCACACAGAACCTGCAGCAAATGTCGGCCTTCGCGCTCATGTCATCCTCGAGTAGCGTCTCGAGTAGCACCTCTTCTTCTTCTTCCTCATCTTCCTTCTCCTCATCTTCGTCTACTTCGGCATCCCCAACTGATCTCGCCATTGAGATGGACGAATTCGAGAGTCCCTCGGCCGCCTGCCTCGCGCTGCAGGCCCTGACGCGTGTCTTCGGTACCGCGGTGATGACGGGCGCTGGCGGCGGTGGCGGTGGCGGTGGCGAAGGCGGCGGCGCCGCCAGCGCCGATGGCTGCGGCGGCTCGACTACCCTGCGAGCACTGGAGGCGTTGGCCTATGGGAACTTGACAAAGGAGAACGATGGAGAAGGCGAGCACGGCAAGAAGGGCAGCAAGAAGGGAAGCAGGAACACACACTTGTATCAGGCTGATGCAAGCGGGCAGGCTGATCAGGAGCAGCGATTCTATCTGAAGCGACTCAGTGTGACGGGCGCATTCCCGCTAAGCTCACAGACGGGCGGCCACCTAGCGCTCTTGGTGTCAGCGCTGCCATGCCTCGAAAGTCTCGAGATAATCGTACCGCCTCAACTTCGCGCCATTGCCTGATGATGGATTGACCGTGACACATGATGCGCAGGCTGGCGAGGGATTGCGCGCGCGAGCTATATATCCGCTCTTGCTGCAGAGCATGCGGTCCTGCGGTTCAACTCTTAGGTCGATAGTTTTGGGCACCTTTCATTTAACCGATGCAGAATTACACCTGACGATGATAAAGCTTCCATCCATGGTTCGACGGTTACAAAAGCTCAGCTTCTCGAACAACGACTTTGGTTCGTACCCCCCCCCTCCGCAATCGAATCACCGGCTCTGACATTCGTAACTCAGGTCCCGTTTCAATCAAGTCCGCGTCAGGGTGGCGTGGAGAGGGAATTGAACAGCTTGCGAGCGTAGTAGCTACTCGGTCTCAAATGGCAGACCTTTCTGTAGTCCATCTCACGCACAACCGGCTCACTGATGAAGCCTTGGTGCTACTCGCAAAGGGCATTGCTCAAGCTGGCTGTGGCCTCACCGATCTCGACCTAAGCCACAATGCCTTCGGTCGAGAAGGCGCCAGAGGTACTGGTTCTATAACTTAGAAATTGATCAAAGAAGATGAAACTCATCCACCCTGTCGCTTCGGTTAGCACTCGGTCGAGCACTAATGACCAATCGAACGATCACCTCACTTGGCTTATCCGATGTGAACAATCAAGTACAAACCTGGCATCAAGGCGTGGACGACATTGTAGTCGCACTGCAAAGCAATGAGGTAAGCTTTGATACTTGCCGCCCACCGATGACCACGTTGATGGCTGATCATTTTGTAGGTTCTGAAAAAATTAGATCTATCACACAATAAGTTACCCCCAACTATCGTTACGGCATTCGTATCGGCACTGGGTAATTGTTCATAAGGCACTGTTCATGCTATCATGTGCTCCGATGCTTACGCTATGCTTGGTTGTGTGACAGAAAACAACAACCATTTGACCTCGTTGAACTTAAGTGATAATCTGCTCGGAGCAGAGGGCCTCGAAAGGCTTGCGCAGGCTCTATATCTCAATCATACCCTTACTTGCCTCGATGTGAGGAATAACAAGGGTATGGGCCAAGAGGCACGCGCACTAATGGACGTCATGCGCGAGAACATAACGCTCTTGCAACTTGATTACGGCGATTATGTATCTGCTGCGTCAGTGCTACGGGCCAGTGGCAAGAAAGCTGAGGGGAACAAGAACCTGGCTGATGACGTTGTTCAGTTTTACATCAACGATAACCGGCGCAGACGAGCAAGGAAGGACCGATTTGTCGAGTTTAAGAGGGAGGATGTCGATGATAATGACGAAACAGACGCGGTGCTCGGACTCGAAGCGATGCTACTGGACAGGGGTGATGAGGAGAGCTGTCGATACCAAACTATAGATCTATCAGGCTACTCACTAACTTCCAACGCCATGGTACACATCATCACTCAAGAGCTGAGCAGTAATTCTGGGAGGAGAAAGCTGAATGACAGCAGCTCCACACATCCAACCTCTTCGATCACATCGTTCTCCCCCTCGAGCACGCTCAATTCTCCGCCAGCAGTTATGACTCCCGGTGGCCCTTCGACAATTTCTTCCTTTTCTTCCTCTTCGTCATCTTCCAAATCCTCTGCCCTATCGCCCACATCGCCTTCTGCCCCTTCATGGGTGTGGAGGGCGACTCCTTCAACTGCATCTGACTCGCGCCTCCGATCGACGCACACAGACCAATCGCTCCTGATCGAGAAAGTGCTTCTCTTTGGGAACCGACTAACAGCTGTGCCCTTAAGCGATTCGGAGATAATGAGCGAGCGATGGGAGAGCTTGACCGCTCTCGACCTTTCACACAATCAACTTGCTTCCGTACCGGCTGCTCTGGCCCAGCTTGCCAGTCTTCGACAACTAGATCTGCGTTTTAATCAACTCAGCACACTTCCTCCTGAGATAGGGAACTTGAAAGTGCGTCATACGAATTCAATCGAAACCCTGTCAATTGGTTCGTATTTTGACCGTGCTATCTTCAGGAACTGCGAGTCTTGCGCTTAAATAGGAATCATCTGGTTGAGTTGCCTTTGGAATTTTTCAACCTTCAACTGAAGACGCTCTCGCTCTTCGGCAATCCAATGCCACGGATAATGATGAATATTTACGAACAATGTCAAGGTTGGCGCGATACCCTTGATCTCTCGCATCAACGAATAGGTATGTGCGGCTAGTTGTCCAATAAGCTCTTGCTTCTTATTGATCCTGTCCATACGGCTGCAGGTTCCGATGAATCCTCCCACCTGCCGATTGAGCTGTTCTCTGGTCTTTCCCAGCTACGAAGATTGGTGCTCAATCATAATGACATATCTCTGCTTCCGTCGGGGATTGCACAAATGGTGTCGCTCGAAGTACTCGAACTCGAGAACAACCGATTGAATATTCTCCCCTGGCAAGTTGGCACAATGTCTAATCTTCGAGTGCTAAAGCTCGACGGCAATCCACTCTCAAAAGTGCCCCAGGACGTGGTACGGTCTAAAGGTAATCTAGCCGTGTGGCAAAGGTACTTGACGGGACTGAAAGCCCGCATGGACGAGTCCTACAGGTAACTTCCTCATCCTTTTCGCACATTCTGATGATAACCCGCCTAATAGCTTCGGCCGATTCCTTAACACTGCAGAATGAAAATGGTATTGATCGGAGACTCTATGGAAGAGAAAGCAACTGTTCTCCATTCAATAGCCGACTACTTGCGACCAGGGTGAGTTTCATCGACATGGAATTGTTTTTCTCCTTTCTTGCCGCTTTCTGACCTCGAGCAGGTTGGACAGCCAGCAACAAGCAGAGGACATGAAGCGCAATTCACAGCGACCCATTCCTCCAGAAGAAGTGCAGACCATGGACCTGATCATTAAGAGCAATGCCCGAGGTATTAACTCTGCAGCGACCGCCAGTGTTACAATTTCTGCACTTAATATTGCCAGGTATGCAAGTCTCTTCTCTCAATTCGGCATACATCGATCTTACCCAGTCCTTTCCAGCTTGTCAGTGGAAAACCCCACCTATCACTTTTTTCTCGTCAGCAAGTGTCTCTATGTTCTTGTGGTCAACCTGACCACATTCACCAATGAATCCATTGACAAATGGATGCAGTTGCTTAAAAGCAGGTAAGCACTATAGTGATTCTTAACTAAACTACCACCTATGACTTATTGCTCGTGGTCACTAGGGCTTCGAAGTCAGCGGTGCTTCTGGTTGGCACACATCCTTATCAAGGAGCCTCAACTGAACAAAAAGACAGGATTGCGAAGGTATTCAAGGACAACACCCTTGCCAAGAAGTATCCTATGATACGGAATGTACTCATTGTCGATGTCAAAACCCGAAAAGGTTGGTGCCCTATCGCCGTATGTTTTATTTGCCAAGACTGACTGAGGTGTGGTCAGATGTCGAAAATCTGGTTAGAACAATTCATCAGGCGGTCATCTCTCAACCCTATATGCCAGCCTTTATTTCTCGTGGTGCTGTGCTATTCGAAGAGCGCCTAGCCTCAGAGAGGTATACCCATTCTAAGTGCTATTTATGATATGCCTTGCTAATGAATGATCTGTGATCTTAACAGGATTACACGAATGCCACCAATTATGGATTGGGACGAATATATATCCGTAGCCCACGATTGCGGTATTGCCCAGGACCAGGTCTTGACTGTGACGAAGCATTTCCATCGTGTCGGTAATGCTGTCTTACATGAACTCACTGTAGCAGTACTGTCTGACTTAACGCCACGCGTAACAGGCCTTATTAGTGCCCACATAAAGGCGGTCTCGCGATCGCTACTTAGTCGGATGGTGCTTCTGGATCCTCTTTGGCTGATTCACATGTTTCGGGCCGTTCTCTCAGGCCAGCAAGCGTACGCCGAACTGCGCCTCTAAGACTAAGTAAGATGCTAACCCCTTGTGTGCAGGGTGAACAATTACGGTGTTATTAGAGAGAAGGACTTGTGGGATATATGGCAATCACAAGGGCACCCTGCTGAACTACAGGTATTACTCCGACCCCTATCTGTTGTAGTCCTGAACTCAATTTTGTGGCGTGAAATGGATTACAGGAGTTGCTCTTGCTGTTACTGGAACAGTTCGGCCTTGCCTTACGGTTGATCAAATCTAAACAGCTTACCGCTGAGGAGGAAAGGAAGCGAGAGAAGAATCAACAGCAAGAAAAAGAGAGCGAAAAGAGAAGAAAATACCTCAACAAAACCGACCGAACGAAACGAATTGAGTCGCTAATGGACTCCAGTTGGCACAATATGCTGGAACTTCAAGCGAAGGAGGACGAGGATGTGGGTCGAACTCGAGGCGAGAAGATCGTTCTACCTTCACTGCTGCCCGAGACCCACCTTCCTCTCAACAAGTTCGGTTGGCGTCCTGAACGCTACATAGTGAAGTTGGAGCTCAGGGAGAGCCAGCGCTTGAAGTCGAGCTCTGCTAGCTCTTCATCGTCATCAGGCATCCGCTACGTAACTCCATCATTGCAAGTGAAACGATACCTGCCTCTTTTCCCTTCAACACCGTATGCGGCGAATACGGGCAGCGACGCTTCTTCATCGGCGTCTACAGCAGTGTCGCACCTTGACTCCTCTACCCCGAGCACATCGACACACCCGCGACAGGTCAACTTTGCCTACCTCTACGGCCCTGCTTACCGCCCAGAGCAGAATCGCTTTCGATTGGATGCATCAGTGGACGCCAACCAGGTGCTGCAGGCACTTACGTCCATGGAAGATGCGCGTAAAGCTCAAAGCACGGATGACGTTTCCCATTCACTTGCGATGGCCAGCACCTTCACTTCGCCTCTTGACAGCAACTCGTCGTCTTATCAGACACATGCATCCACCATGTCCACGGAAGCGGAGCCTGTTCCCACACCTCTGTCACCAAAATCCCGTACCCGTGCAGGAGTACCCTTCACTTCCCCTCCAGCGAATGCGGCACCTCTTACGTCGTCTCCTCCCTCTCCAATGCCATCATTACTAGCTCCGCCCTTGGCGATCCCTCGCTGCGGTGTGGTGCACGAGCTTCGCCGAACTTACCGTTTCGACTATCTGCCCGCTGGTTTCTTCTCGCGCCTGATGGTGCATCTGCTCCAGGTGGTCGATTCCCCAATCCACTGGAAGCACGGAATCGTTCTTCTACAGAGCAACAAGAGGGAGAACGAACTCACTCTCGAACCCGTGTCATCTTCGTCAACCTCCGCCCCCAGGACCAGGACGAGAGCCGCGCCAACGTTCTCCTTATCGTCCGCCGCCGCGCTTTCCTCATCTCTCCAGAGGCAAGATCTCAGGCGTTCGGGGCTTCACTTTGATGTCCTGCATAGTCCAAGCGCATCCACCAGGAGAGCCAAAAATCAAGTCGGAGGGTCGAGCAAGAGATCGGCTAGAGCGAAGCAAAAGCAAGTCGAAGAAGTCCCACAAGAACAGCCGAGTGAAAAGCAAGTTGAAAAAGCTATCAAGGAGGAGCAGAGAGCGCTCCTTGAGGAGTTGCCAGCAAAGAACACCATCAGAGTGCACGTCTATGGGACCAACCCAGGCAAGCTTCTACGGTTAATAGAGGTACCGCTGCCCGTGGCAAGCCTTCAGTCGCGATGATCGCTAATCCCACACATGCAGGCCAACATAGACGACATCGCTATCAACTGGTTTCGGGTCAAGTTACAAGTGTTTGTACCTTGCTGTCACTGCATAGCCTGGCGAAAGCAGCTACTCGCCAAGACGACCATATATGAAAAAACAAAAGAGCGTAAAGGTTGGGCGAAGGGCACTTCCTCGCAGAGAGAGCAAATCAGCTTGGACCTCGACATATCCCAAGATGATTTAGCTACGCAGATGCACGAGCTTGTAGGTTCCGAAAGCGAGCCCTATCTCTTTTCGATGGAAGAATGTTTGCGAGCCATTACCAAGCGAAGAGAGGTGCTCTACTGTCAAGCAGGACAGGCTGCACGCGCGTCCGACACCAAACCAAAGCAACGTGACAGGTGCCTTACTTGGTCTTCTAGAATTCATAGTTGTCTAATATGAAATACATACAGGCGAAAGTCCACTAGCAAAATATACCTTGAGGGCGAAGATATGCCAGCCGTGCGGCTGGACAACCTAGTTCCTGACCTCTCGCTTGCTGATCTGCAGGTAAGTTGAGTTTTCCATACCACAATCGGGCTTGGCTCATACTGCGGTGCAGGGATTTGAGATCGATTTCTTGGAAATCAAGATCGTCGCTCAGATCGCACAGGGTCCCTTTGCTGTCGTACATTCTGCCGTTTATCAGGGTGAGCAGGTAGCTGTCAAGGTATCGGAAAAACCGTCCCTCTGCAACAGCCATCCTCTGGGCTAACCACACATGTGCAGGAATTCCGTATTCTTCCTTCGACGACTTCGGAGGAACGCTTAGATCTTTCAGAGGAACAGATCTTATTGGTCTTTAACGAGTTTAGATCCGAAGCTTGGTTAATGACGTACGGATCAAACATCTAGAACGCTGTTAAGTACACAGAAATTAACACCATATCCCGCATAGTTTGCTCGATCACAAGAACTTGGTCAAGCTTGTAGGTATATGTAGAGAACCCTTCTCTATTGTAATGGAGTTTTTGTCTCAGGGCAACCTCTATGATTACCTTCACTCGTACGTGCTGATCACAGCCAGCCTCGTCTTGATAAGATATTTAATTATTATGTACAGGCGGGGCCAATTATCTTGGGAAGAAGTTCTTAGCCTGGCTCAGGATATTGCCGAGGGTATGAACCACCTTCATTCTCACTCGCCGCCTATCATTCACCGCGATCTGAAGACCACGAATGTAATGGTACACGATCCGCCCATACTTCTTTGTCGTTGCATCTTTATCCTTATGTACTTCCCACCAGTTATCCGACGGAGTAGCCAAAGTGTCCGACTTTGGGCTGTCCACCGCTCATTCTCTTATTGTCAAAGGGCGAGCGGTGGACAATCCTATGTGGTTGGCTGTCGAGGTCATGCGAGGAGAGTCCTATTCTCTCAAATCAGATGTCTACAGCTACGGCGTGATCTTGTGGGAGTTAGTCACTTGCCAATCGCCCTTCCGAGAGCAACTTGAAGCCAATATGTTCTGGTATGACCTTGAACAAAAGATCGTAGGAGGTACTTCTCCTTGCTTCGTGCTGTATCTATGATCATCATGCTGACCTGCCATTATGAAGGTCTTAGGCCAACAATTCCTGAGCGGTGCCAGGAGGATTACGCAGAGCTTATCCGCGACTGCTGGAACGAAAACGTGAGCATCCGACCGTCCTTTCGTCAGGTTTGGCCGTTACTTAAGCTGCGCGGTAGCTTCTTGTATTCTAACATTTGGTGGGTTTAGATCCTCAAGCGATTAGCTGCGATAGCCGAACGAACTCGCCACGCTGGCATTGTCCAAGGCGAGTCGCGAGCGAAGCAAGACCGCATTAATTCCGAGAACATCTCAAACGTAGAACAGAATGCTCTCACATCTGCCGGTGGCTCGTCGTGGCAGCAAGCTAAACATGCGAATACTCAACTGGCCAGCTCTCTCAACTATGAAATGAGGTACCTTGTTTGATCTTTCTATAGAAACTGAACTAACCGCAGAAGAACAGCCTACTGCAGCCTGAAGTCACTTGGCGGTACCGTTTGCGACCATCACACTCCGGTGCGGTGCAGTGCATGTCCTCTATTGAGGGGCAAGTTTGGGTTGGCTGCAGAGGTATATGGCTTTTAAAAAGTTCCCTGAGTGGAAAACTTTTGTAACCCTGTCGCACTCAGATGGCACAATACGCATATGGGATCAAGATGGGAACGCTATGTGGGACATGCGAGCTCATCACCGGCAGCGTGTCAATGCTTTCGTCTATTGTGGTAAAGTTTGTTCCCATTTACAAAGGACTGCGCCAAGCTAACCGCGCGTTGTGATCGTAGGAGGGTATATGTGTAGTGCTTCTTCGGATCGCACAATAGCACTTTGGGACGTGCGCACTTTCAAACGTCAATCTCGATTAGGTGGGCACTGGGAGGAGGTTTCTTGTCTGATGAACGTCAGACAAGAACTCTGGAGCGGCTCGCTCGATGGCTCCATCCGAATTTGGTCCAAGGTAAGTACTGTGTTACACTCACCCTTGGGATAAAAAGTTAAACCGCTCCTTTGCTCAGAAATGGCTGTGTCGACGGATGCTAGCGCTGGAAAGCCCTGTGCGCGCCATGCTCTTACAGGGCTCAGTGGTATGGGTTGCTACCGACCGCGGTATTACCCTTTTTGATGGTCTTACTGCAGTCAAGGTAAGCAACTTGCCGTACACTACATTGAGGTCCGTGTCAACTCACATCCTGGCCGGTATCATCAACAGATAAATGAGATCGAATATAGCCAAAATGAAGTGGGTCGAGAGTGGCACGGTACTGTTTGCGCTATGTGTCATGTAGCCACGACAGAGGAAATCTGGGTGGGTACGACGGCTGGGCGGCTGTACATTTTCCGAGAATGCGACCTGTGGACGAACAAAGGTAGGCCTTCTCGCTATTCTGATTGCTCCATTTACGATCGAGTCTCACCTCTCATCCACAGACGTGACGACGCCAAATCCCTACTGGGATTTCTATATAGCCCTAACTTTGCCGTCCGAAGATAAGACAACAAGAAGCGGGATTGCGGAGGGGGAGGGACGAGGACAGACAACACCTCAAGCAGGCCTGGACGATGACGATGACGATGATCAGAGGGTAACGGCCATGCTAGCAGTAGAGGGCAGAGTGTGGATAGGCTGGCGCCGTGGCGATCTCTCTGCGTATGACCCAGTCTCAAGAGGGCAACTCTACCATCTAAGCCGATATCACAATGACGCCCTCACATGCTTACTGTCGCCTTTTGCCGATGGGTACCAAGTCGCCGACCAATTGGCATTCGCTAGACTGTAACAATCTTCATATCTTTACAGGAACGGTCCTCAGGCTGTGGGACGCACAGCCTGGGCGGCAGAAGCCCCGCGGCCCTTGAATGCTAGCGACGTAACCGATGCGTTGGCTCAAAGGTGCCTGGCCGACATCTGGACTGGCTCATGGGACCGTATGGTGGACGTTCTGCTAGTTGAAGACTTCCTGGCCAGCCCGGGCGAACGGAAGCGGGATATCTCGACTAAGCGTGTAAAGCGACACGGTTTGCACCGGTCACCTCTCCTGCCGAGCTCACTGCCCACCTAGGCTTTCGTACGTTATCCGTCCCGACGCCCCGAGCTTCCTAAACACTTACCAAGTACAGAGCAGCTTACTCGGTGGATGGATTGCTACCTAAATAGAACACTGGCGGAAGCCACGGTTGGTCTTCACGGACAGAGTCGAGACCATACCTCCATCCTCCAAAGTCGAGACAGTCGTTCTCCTTTCGCAACACTCTTACGTTCTTCTGTCTTGGGAACTGCGCAATACCAGTACTCGATGGACATTCAACGCAAGAGAACGTACGGAGACAGAAGAAGGACCCTTGAACCACGAAGAGGAAGTAGACGTCATCGCGCTCATCCACACTTGCAAGTCAGGGAACGCACCATCCGGCGGCTGAGAATGCTTGCTGAGCGATGGGGTAAAGGAGGAGGAGTTTCAAGAGTTAGCGCAATAAGGATAAATGTTCAATATCAAATAAATGGCTCTCCATTATTGTATATATCACGATGGTGATGCGGATGGTCCTCTTCGTCCACTTAGTTGGGTTGACGAGGTCTGATGTGCAGCTGTCGTGCAGGTACGAACCGTACGCCATCGAATTTGCCCTTCTGCGCCTGCTGGCGCGCAATCCGTGTGTACACGTCGACTTCCTTGGGGCGGAAGCCACGGTTGGTCTTCACGAACACCGTTTCGTGCACGCCTGGCGCGATGCCGTAGTACATTCCCTCTCTGTTGGGATCCTGTTGTGATGGAAGCGGAACAGAGGGGCGATCAGCATTGATGGAGGTAAGGGGATTCCAAGCAGTACGAACCAAGTTCGCATTGCAGGTGCGCTGTACACGGAAGTCCCACCCTCGGTATGCCACCGCCAATGATGCTATGTTCTGTGCGAGTGTTTTCGTCTCAGCAAGGAATGGAATGATGAATCACAAGATGATGAGATGCGTACCCAGTCGTGCGCTAGAATCTTCGCACTCAGAGCGATCTCACCAAAGTCGATCGCTTCCTGCATGGTCTTCTTGCATGTGACCACTTGGGTATGATCAATAAGGTACTCCAGCGCCTCCTATTCAGGACCACTGTTAGCTCAATCACTTTCCCCTCCGAAAGAGAGGTTAGGTGATATCTTACTAAGTCGGTGGCCCACAACATCGATTGCACGTGAGGCCTGTTGAAGTGACAGTTGATGGTCATGCCGACGAGCTTGATAGGACCATTATCAGCATAGCCGTCGCCGTCTTCGCGCAAGAGCTGAGTGTAAATCCTCGTCCAGTGGAAGGAACGAGGAATGTAAAGAGGCAAGTAGGGTCCTCTCACTGATGAGTTGATGAAGACGAAGAAGCGGTAGTTGTCTCCTCTCCAGTTGACGGCATCGAGACCATATCTCCATCCTCCAAAGTCGAGACAGTCGTTTTCCTTTCGCAACACTCTCACGTTCTTCTGTCTTGGGAACTGTTCATCCAATCCTAGTCAGATCAAGAAAGAACGAAATACGAAAAAAAAGAATGAAAAGCGAACGTAGATAGAAGGGAACGTACGGAGACAGAGGAAGGACCCTGAACGACAAAGAGGAAGTCAACGTCATCGCGCTCTTCGACACCCACTTCGAGGAACATCTCCAGGTTCTCTCTGTACAGCGAGTTCTTCTCGAAGTAGACATAGACCACCAGCGTTCGCTCCTGATCTTGAGAGAACAGGCGCGACACCAACCCCTTGGCGCTGGTGAACGCTCCGAGAGCTCCATCCGTACTCCAAAGTGGCCCGCTCCGTTCTTCGTGATGACTCTCAGCCCGATGGACTACGAGAGTGGTAGAAGACGAGGACTCTGTAGTAGTGGCGGTCGCCGTTGTGGCAGTTATGGTAGAGAAGGCAGAAGAGGAAGATGAAGAAGAGGAAGAAGAGTCATAGGCAATAGCTCCAGGCGGGTTGGGAGAAGAACTTGACGAGGCAGAGAGGGAGAAGAAGTTGACGAAGAGCAGAACGCTCCACAAGGCGATCACCCCGTAGCCCATCGCCATGCACCACGGCTTCCTTGCGCCACCCAGCAGCTGCCCTCGCACTTCTCTTCCACCAAAGCCACCTCTGTACTTCATCCCTTGGAGAATGCAGCCGATCATCAGCCTCACTTGTGGCTCGAGAGAGAAACCTTAGTGTGTGTTGTGGGACAAGTGGAGAGTGGAGGGGGTATCAGGGTCTAGTTGAAAGATAGGCTTTGGGAGTGAAAGGCTGATGTGTGGACTCAGGCGAGAGTGCTTCAATAGCTAATGCAACGAAATTTCGATCGAATTAGCGAATAGTCCAATTACGCAGGGCAGAGGGATTACAGCTGTCAGGCCTTGAATCAAGCGAGTGGGAAGAGGGGCAGGTGCGGCTTCTTGTGAACCATCATGCGCTTGCGCATGGCCAAGAGCGACGGTGAGACGCACTCGGCATTGCAATTCGGCGGGATGTTGAAGCGGCTCGGATCGGGCACGGGACCCACATGGTAGGTCGTGTAGTCGAGGATGGTGACGCCGATGGAGGAAAGGCCCAGGAACCGAACAGGCCTCTGATCGGACACGCGATCCCAGTAGCCGTAGTAGGGTTCATCAGGATTGCTGGTGCCATCGAACCACCACTTGTCACACACTTGTCCGCGAAGAACCTAACAAGTGGGCATAGAAGAGACTGGGTGAGTCTAATGGAAAGAAAGGAGAGAGTGAGTGTGAGAACATGACCATCCGTCGAAGGAAAAAAAATTCAGTTACCTGCCGCGGCCACACTGGATAGTGTGGTGGGGCAGCCGAAGCTGACCCGTGCAGGCTTGCCGCCACGATTGCCAGAAGGAGAAGAACCAAACCACCACAACGCCTCTGCGCCGACCATGTTGCACAAGTTGGTAGTTTCTTAGTTGTTATTTTCAAAAATAATTATCTAGAGATTAAAAAGAAAGGAAAAGAAAGATAAATACAAAAGATTGAAAAATAAGCACCATCGTGAGTCTGTTCGCGAATGGAGAAATGGCACAGTTGAGAAAAGCAAGTTCTCATTCTCTATCCTTTTTCGCGCTAAAATTTGAAGTATGAGGAGAATTTATGGAATTTAATTAATATCCGCCAATCTCTCGTGAAGCACCACTAATTATGTCTGATTTTTTGATAATAAAAATACCAGCGGACTGGGTTGCCGCGAGGAAAAATAAATCGAAATAATATTTACCAAAAGAAAAATCACACAACGTAAAGGAGGGCGCCGAGATGGAGGCCCAAGTGGTCCAGCGGGTGACCAACGCCCTCGCCCTGGCCCGGACGGCCGTGGAGGCCGACCGCAATGCCGAGTACGTCTCGGCACTGTGGAAGTACAAAGAGGTGTGCCCCTTCCCCCTTCTTTTCAAGCCCCCTCCCCAACAATTTTAGTCGTCAAACTCTTTCACCAACAGAAAAACAAACGATATAAAAATATAAATAATGTATATTAAGAATTTTAGCGAAATAGGGCAGCATTTCTAGAAAGAAGTGCTTTTTAGAAAAGAGGAAAAATAACATTCTAATTCGGTGGTTGCTAGTTGGTCGTGGCACTCGAGGCCGAGCTTCCCAACATGCCTCAGGAAGTGCGCCCTGCAGCTTCCGAACGCATTGCGCGATACCGCGCACGCGCAGTGGCTCTCGAGAAAGCATTACCGTACGAAGCCTTTGCCAGTGTATTCGTTCTTCTGTCGTTTTCTTTCTTTGCTTGAGGGAAGTGGAAGCCGTCGCCAAGCGTGCCTACGTAGCAAGAGTGATGAACAGTTCATTATATCCGTGAATTGCAAGTACTGATTTGCCCACCCTCTCACAGTAAGAAGACGCCACGACCAAGCAGCAACTTCGGAACAGGAACCATAAGAGGATTAGGTACCTAAGGGCCTCAACTGGTTTGCCAGCCAACAGTGTTGTTTTGCTCATCACCATCTACTTCAGGACGTAAGGAAGCGTACAAAGTGCCATTCGTGGAGGAAATGATACATCTCGCCGTGCGTTCCTTTTCCTAGCTCGGAGGTGCTATATGTGATGATATTCACCGATCTATGACAGACGGCAAAGATGATGGAAGCCCCACCAATCTCAAATATTGCACGACCTTTTTGGCTCATTAAGGTCAGTGACCGTTCGACGATTCACAATTCTTGGTATGAGTGCTAACGGACAGGACATCCATTCTATAACAAATACAGGTGCTCAATACTACAATTACAACTGGGGGCTTCATCACGCCCAAACTCTACATCTCGCGTACCGTTTGGAGCCAGCCCGGAGCTAAGTTTACTGCTGTTCAACAGAAGATCGTTGGGCTTCAGGTAATCCCGTTTGCAGTTGATTAGATTAACTTCGTTCACACATTACTCTTTGACCTTTGGCAATTAGAACCTGCTTGAAGGGCTTTCCAGACTCTCACCTAATGATGGAAACAACAAGGATTTCTTTATTAAAGTACCTCACCCTTATGCCCTTTAGTTTCAATCATAGCGATGAGTCTGATCCAGGGCTTTTGTGAAGCAATTGGAAGAACTTTGTCAAGTGTTGGACAACGTACAAAACGGTCTATCTCGCCACCTCGCCTTCATCAAGTCGAAAGAGGGAGTAAGTCCACCAGTCCTTTCTTGAATTCCTTCTGTCACTCATCTTTATGATTGCCATAGTCGATCTTCAAGGGAATGGCGAGAGGGGCCACAATCATAAAGACAGGTCTGTCGGGCGGCCAAACGTACACATACTCTTCTTCATATCCTGACACCACTTTGCCAACCTCGTATTGGTACTCTTGTTCTCAGGGATGACTCCTACGTACAACTGCTTTCGCAAACCTTCCACAAGGCCTCATTCTTTGGTGCGTCCCGCTGCTGGCTGCTCTGTGGTGACGTCAAGTGCTCAAACCTTCCTTGCAGAGCCTTGGATCGCACAGTACGAGAAGGGACCCTCAAAGGAGGTCGTGGATCTGCTAAGGAGGGTGGCAGACTTCTTTTACAACGTCATCCTGGCCTTTGCCATCCGGTACTGACCCACAGCGTCCGTCAGCGTCTGTTTTCATTTGACCAACGAAACATTCGCAGAGACTTCAACATGCTGGTGGTGCGCTACATTCAGAAGACAAGAGAGACCTTCTTCTCCGACCCCTTTGCGTAGGGATCCATGAAGCAGTTGCCTATCTTGCCAGTGCGCGTTACAACAAGCATTTGTATCTTACATGAGTGAGCTGGGGCCATTTTAACTCCGAGGGAACAGCTGACGCTTCAGGTATGGCCAAAGAGAGATGTACTCAACAAAAATGCGGAGCAGAAGCTTGCCGCAGTAGAAGACAAGTGCCGAAGTTATCTACACCACCCCCACCTCTTTCTCACCGACGACGGCCGCTTCATCGTTCGTTCTTCCTCATTTGCTCCCGATACGATCACCGCAGTGAGACCTCTCATGCTCAGGCCAGCAGATTTGCTACGCCGATTGCCACAGCTGACGAGGCGATATAATCTGCTTACTTTTTGTCATGAGCTTAGATGAGGTTGCAGCCGCCCTTCTTCTTCTTGTCCTTGCCTCCGTCCTTGCTCGGAGTCGCAGAAGGATTGGTGGCGGCATTACGAGGATTCTTGGCAGCGCGGAAGGCAATGGTCTCCTTGACGAGCTCACTGAGGGTTGTGGGTAAGATGGAGCCTTGGATAAACGAATTGTGGGGTGAAGAACGTACGTGAAGATCTCATCAACGTTCTGGCGTGACTTAGCCGAGGTCTCCATCCACTTGCAGCCCAGCTTCTTGGCCTTTTCTTCAAGTTCGGACCTTTGAACGACCCGCTTCTCTTCCATGTCGGCCTTGTTGCCTACAAGCATGAATGGCACGCTGTTGGCATCCTTGACCCTGAGAATGGCGTCGTGGAAATCCTCCACATCGTTGAACGTTGTGCGCGAAGTGATGTCTGGAACAACCGAGGAATCCGTTAATACAGGCACGGAGGTACGACCTGCACCTGATTCCAGGCTTGTTCGGGAAGGTACCATAGACGCAGAGGAAGCCGTCGCCCTCCTTGTAGTAGGACTCACGGATGGCCATGAAGTCATCCTGACCGGCAGTATCGATGATGTCTAGCACGCACTCGGTGCCATCCACGGTGATTTGCTTGCGCTGTTATTGCCCCCACGACAAGAAGAGAGAAGTAGAATAGAATAGAATAGAAGTAGTAGTAGTAGTGATAGTAATGTGTTGGTGTAACCACATGAACAGCCCCACCGGTCAGTTACATCGGTCGGTCACCATTGGTGCAGTGTTTGAAGCCGTGTCGACATCAAAAGCGCAAGGGGGGAACACGTACGTAGGAATCCTCGAGTGTGGGATCTGCTCGCGTGTAGAGCCAAAGATTTGGGAAAAAGAAAGAGAGGGATTTGGGGGGATTGATTAGAAAAAGTGGAAAGGGGATTTGTCGTGGGAGGGAGGGAGAAAAGGGGGTACCGTAGTCCTGCACGAATCGGTTGGCGATGTACCTGTGGAGATAACATCACATACACATGTGAATATGTCGCCATTTTGTAAAATCGAAGGGGATGGATGATCCTCAAGCAGAAAGGGGCCGAGGTGGTGACCAGGGAAGGGAAAGGGGCTTCAATAGAAGGAATGCGTACATGATGGTGATACAGCTCTTGCCGACACCACCAGAACCCACCACGACAAGACGGTACATGTGGCTCATCTGCAAGGAACCCAAAGATTAGAAAAAAAAAATAAGAGGAGACCAAATCGAAATCAGTCCGATTCGGGATCTCGATGTATCGGAAGGTATTGAGGCGTACTTTGAAGATGTTTCGAGAAGACAAACTTTCGGGTGTGGATGAAGGCTTGATGGTAATCTTTTGGGAGAGAAGGAGGAGAGGGTCAGCCCGAGGGATGGAGAAGAACTAAAACGAAGAGAAGAACGAAAACGATGAATAAAACGAAAATAAACCGTCACCACGACGGTATTGACAGTCTAGGGGGAGGAGAAGCGGGGGCACGGTACCGCCGACTTTACGAAAGTAGGTAGATCTGAAAGAGTTCGGACTTTAATCCGTGTTCAAGATCGAAAAAAACGCGACCGAAGAACGTTCGAAAGCCACGAGGACCCGCTTCTCCTTCTTCTCCTGAGGAGGTCTTTTACGAAGTGGCCAAGGCAACCGATTGTAAGAGTGCACGGAGTCCCCTAGTTTTCCTTTCGCCGCAGATTAAGCATACCAAGCGTGCTTTACGTTTCAATTCTTTGTTCTTTTCCTTTCCTTTCATGATTAAAAGAAATCGCCGAAGAAAAGAAGAGAAAAAGAACAAATCAATCTCGAATTGACCACAATCCAAGGAAGCATATAAAAGAGAAATAAAATGACAGAGTACGTTCCAGATCAGCATCGAATTTGTTGTGGATGTTTGAAGAACCGTCCTAATAGAATGTCCAATTTTTGTCCAGAGCCCAAGTACGAGCCACCATTAATCAAAAGCTCATTGAATCGGGTGAAAAGGAGAAGTACGCTGCTCGTCCCTTTTTGTTTTATTCTTCCTCTAGAGTCTTCTGTGGATTTAATTTTATTCTTTAGTATTTTTACCTATTTTGTTACTATTTGTTACTAAATAATAGAAAATGTTAAATCGTAAAATATAAAACTGACTGTAATGGGTGGGTGGGGATGCAGGCTGAAGGAAATGTTGCGGACCAAGCTGGTGCAGTGCGGTTGGCGAGACGAGATGAAGGCCTATTGTCGCGGTACGGTGATCGCAGCTGTGTCGCTGCTTTTCTCACTCACTCCTCCGCATCCGCATGCACCATAGCACGCTACACGTTTGTCACATGCTAGTGATGGTCCCTTGTCATCAGAGAGTCTTACCTTTTGGCTTCCTCTTCTACTTTGCAGAGATAATCCGACAGAAGGGCGTTGACAAGGTGAATGTAGAAGAACTGGTGGAGGAGATCACACCCAAGGGTCGAGGTACGTCTTCCTATCTATCGCCGTTGTGCTTGGCCCTGAGCCTTATTCATCTGAACACGTGGGTGTATTCCAGCGGCTGTGCCTCCGGCGGTGAAAACAGAGGTGCTACAGCGGGTTCGGAAGTTCCTTGGCTCCGTTAACGCCCAGTCGTGATCGGAGGGGCGCTGTATGTTAGGCCTATGCCGAAGCAGTAAAAGATAGTCTTTCTAGCATCCACTCCTTCGGTTTGCAGTAAGAAGCGCGTGATGGAGGACGAGGTACACGAAGCTTGGCTCAAGGGTCAATTTATTCTTTTTGTGGAGACCGAGCGGAAGATCATCCCTCGATGTTGGCATCGGTGCCGGCGTTGTAGGCGTTAGACTTGTGTTTCGGTGTAAAGCTGAATCCTTCCGGAACCGGCCCCAGCAGCATCTCGCTGATCGCCACCCAATCTGCCGCTCTCATAGTGAGCTTGCTACTGTCACTCGCACACACCAAGAGAAGAACGCGGTACCGCTAACAACAGGCGAAGCCAGCTGAGTCTCAAGATCGCTGCGACAAAAGAATGGTGGAGGTCTCTGATGCATCTTGGGTGGCATGACCTGATCGAGAAGGGAGAATGAATCTATGCTACAATGATGAGCAATGGGTGGTGAGTAAGCACCTCAAGCAACCCGATCGGTACGTAGCGGTACAGGAAAGACAACCACTGCAACAGGAACTCACGGGTGGTCGCGACGCCCTGATCGTCAGAACCCCAATGCATGAGGCCATAATTGACAAAGTCCCTTAGAAGCTCAAAGCGTTCCGTTGCCGAGATGTCCCAATCCCTGCTCATCGCCCATTAGGAATCGTTTCGCGTATGTGCATATGACGCAGCAGACTAGTACCTGTTCTCCTTGATCTCCGTGAACACCCAAGGCTTAATGAGAGCACCACGAGCGACCATGACAGTGGTCACTCCCGATGCTTTGGCCTCAGCTGCTTGCTGAGGGCCGTATATGTCGCCGTTACCTAAACGGTAAACACAAATAAGCAGTGATATCTTTGTTTGGGTGCTGCGGTATATGCACCGATGATCGGAATGGGGGAAACCTCAGCACACTGACGTATGTAGCTCCAATCAGCTTCCCTTGAGTAGCGCTGTAGACGTGAGCGACCGTGCAGCTACAAGCTCCCCTTGTAAGTGACAATTCTCTGGTACTTGGGAATGTTAATGCTTACCGTCACAGCAGAAGCACCGTATTCGTGCAGAAGGGGAATGATTTTGTGTGCATTGGGGGCTTTTTCATCCTTTCCTGTGCGGATCTGCAGACAGAAAGCCACACGATAAGGATCGCAAGTTCGAAGTTTTACACCCCACGGGCACCGTACCTTAACGGTCAAAGGACAAGACAGTACGCTTGCCATACCTCGTACGATTCCCTCCAGGCGACGGGGTCGATCCAAGAGGGCCGAACCCGCACCCCTTTTCGGAGGTAGCAATACAATCAGACCCAGTGACCAAGCCTATGATAATGCTAGAAATATGTTGTACCTGTTAACGACCAAGTCGATAGGGCAGCCGCAGTTGACATCGACAAAGTCAACCGATATGGTTTCATCGAGCACCTGAGCACACTTTGTCAGGTGATCGGGGTGAGGTCCACACAGCTGATGATTTAGGAGAATGAGGTAAGTCAAGTTCTGAAGTCAAAGTAACTTGGCCAATGAGAGCGGATGAGAACATGCCTGAACACCAAAGATGTCTTCAGATGGATGGCGACGAAGTAGTGCCCATTCCGAAGGTTGGCCCTAAGGTAGAGAAAAAGAGATGCCGTTATGATCGTTACTGGCGCTAAATCAAAAAAGGAACACACCTGAAGAAGATTCTCGGCGAGTGCCATCTCACCACAGGTAATATCCGCTCCTAGCACTTTGCAGATCCTGTATTTTGAGTGAAACGAGGAAAATGAAGGATCAGCACCAACTCAATGATAACAAGGAAAAGACACCTCACCTGCGGAAAGGGAGATTGCCGAGAGTCGTGAGCGGAGCAAGGTACAACTTGTCTCGCCAATCGATCTGCACCACACTCTAGGATGAGCATTTGATACGGCTGCATGAAGCTTTGGTAATGTTATTCACCTTCTTCTTTTCCTCTGGCCTCAGTGGAGTCTCGACGTACGCAATCCTCTGTTCTGTCTTCACTCTTCGTTCTTCTTCCTCAGCTTTTGGTGGTTGTTTGCTTTCCTCTTCCATAGCATCAGGCCTCTCTGAGTTTTGTTCTGAACGCTCTTCTATTTCTTTGCCCTTTTCAACTTGCTCGCGTACTCCCTTCTCTTCCGCTTTGTCGTCGTCCGTCTTGGGCGTAGGCTGGCTGCTCTCGGTGCTTTGTTCAGAATCGTCCTTAGCTTGTTGCATCTGTGCTTCACGATCCTTTAGTGATAAGTTGTTCTCTTGTGCGCGTTGTCTGGTTTCCCTTTCCCAAACACGAATGTAGGCGTTGGCGCGCGAGTAGTCATACTTCTTCTTTCTGAGTTTCACTTGTACGTCCTTCGGCAAGAAGTTCATCGACTCCGGATGCGGCTTTGATGCTAACTGTTGTATAAGACATTATTACGCTAATTACGATCATCCACCAGTGGACCGAAGGAAAGGTACCTCTTCGTTCACAACGTTCTTGTTATCTTTAATGTGAGACGAACCAAAGCGGCACAACAGGCCATAGCGGCAGCGTCCTACAAACAATGAGGCACGAAAGTGTGGGTTACATTTGGTTCATGATCACTTAAGCGAGACAGCATGCGTACCAGTGGCCTCGAACAAAGGACACTTATCAGCGATATCAGGCGGCTTGGTGGCCAAGAAGGCCGCCACGTCGTGCGTAAACTTGCACCTAGCCAGGAGCAAGTACACGAAGAACATGAGTGTAAGTACGAATGTACACGATGGATGAACGCAAAGGGCATACTTGTCGCCGTGAGGACAGACTCTTCCTTCAGCTACAGAGAAGCAAAGTTTGTCTCTGCCCAGCGCCAGCCTCTCCTTGCGCCTCTTTTCCTTCTCCTTGATGCGCTGTCGCTTAGACATGGGCTGAGCCTGCACGGTACGATCGAAGCAAGTTAGTCTTACGCGCTGATGCCAAAGGAGCCGACGTGAATGCACGTGATGGCGCGCACAAAGAAACCGATCATGTAACAAAGAAGACTGGCACACTGCAATCACTCGCAAGCGCGCACCTTCTCTTTCATGTCTTCCGCGCCTCGCTTCTTGGCTCCATTCTCACCATCAGCGGCAGAACCTGATGAACCCACCTCGCCAGCTTCATCTTCCTTCTTTTTCACTGCCCGGAGGAATCTGCAACAGAATGGAATTAATTTATATTTCCTTTAATAATTAATTAAATCACAACGAAAGCAGTGATTTTTAAATCATCAAGCCTAATAAATATTTAGGAATAAACGAAGTAAATGTTGAATAAAGTACTCTTTACGGATGGCGAGATCTCCGCTCTCTATGCGCTTCTCCAGAGCGGCCTGCGATTCCTCAGGCGAAGGCAGCGGAAAGGAAACCGAGGTGGCACTTGGGATCGGACGCATTGGTTTTGGCCGATTCATAAGCAATTCATCGCTGGGCACTGATGAAGATGAAGAAGCAGAGGGATCTTCCATGGGATCGATCTGCGTCTGCTTTTCAGTTTCCTGAAAATAAAAAAAAATAATTATTTGACCCTGCACGAGAAATTTGCCACCGATTGCGATGACAAATTGATGAGCATAAATTATGCTATTTTTCCTTTTTTTTCTTTTTCCCTATTTAGAAAAATCTGAAGAACAACAAAATTCGACTGGCAAATAGTCACGTGCGTGGAAATTTGTGGGATTTCAACGCTGTTCCACGTCAACTCTACGTCAGCATATTCCAGATGACGCTGGATTTCACCATTGGCTTTTCAGACTATCTCTGCGGTATGATTTTCCATTGGTTCATGCAAGGGAAGCGTAAAATTCCCCAAGGACCACGTGCGCTTTATGGAGAGAAAGATCCTTTGCGTGGCTCGGCTTGTGTTGCCATTGTATTGTTGTTTTGTTGTGTGGTGTGCAAACAGGCCTCGCATCATCTTCATCATCAGCATCAGCATCATCTTCCCTCAATTTGTACTTGTCTTCTTGAGAAAAAATGGCGCAGAGGCCTGTCTTCACCAACGCTCACGGTGCGCCCGTGTACGATGATAACAACAGCGTGAGCGCGGGACCCGATGGCCCCCTCCTGCTTCAGGACTACAATCTTGTCGACAAGCTTGCCCATTTCGATCGTGAGCGCATCCCCGAGCGTGTGGTCCACGCCAAGGGCGCCGGTGCGCACGGCTACTTCGAGGTGACCCACGACATCTCCAAGTACTGCAAGGCCAAGTTCCTCAACCG
>CDEZ01019086.1:0-64679 GCA_000826365.1 Acanthamoeba royreba | reverse complement strand
CGGCCTTGCACATGCCCGAACCGTTGTCGATAACAAGAGCCTGAACCTCGTCTCCCATGGTTGGTGTTGGTGTGGTGGTGGTAGGGTTGTAGTAGTGTCTAGTGACAAAGATTCGAGTGTGCCCTCGCTCCCTACTTATGTCTCTCCCTGGCCAGTGACACTCTGCGGCGGGGGGTGGGTTCCCCTCAATCGAAGCGACAACCAATCCGCTTCGCCTTGTTCTACTGCGTTCTTTTGAACCAATCACAACGCAGGAAATCGTTAATCCTGCGGTAGAGGCGTTTATTATAAAGTGACGGAAACTACCGCAGGGCCAGATAGCCAATCGTGTGTGGCGAGACATGACTGCTGGTTACTGCGAGCTGTGGTTGCTCCATGCTAATGCCACCAGGCAACAGCAGCGAACAGGACAACGTTGTTTCCGGCGTCTGCGAAAAGCGGAGCGAGATCAGCCAACAGGCGTCTCTCTTGGACTGCCGGCGTGCGGTTTCTCTCGTCTCCTCGGACATCACACGGCATACGCCGAGAGCGCCATACGCGTATGAATGCAAGACAGGCGGGTCAGAGCATAGGAAGTAAGCCCGAGACATCTTTTGTCATTCTTCTGCATCAAGGTCCGGTTTCCTCCTTCCAGTCCTTCTGTTTGCGAGGTTCCTCGACCCCCCTGATGAGCGCCGAACTTGCATCTTGGTCAACTTCGAGTTCACCTGCCTGAGGACCTTTCGTACACATCGTGGGGGCGAGGGGGAAAGCGAATCATCTGTATCGGACCTCTTCCCGCCTCTCTTCCCCATCCCTCCTCCTCCATGTTCACCTTCTTCCCATACATGGGTCCATTCGGCCCGGCGGCCCCGACGGCTGTCGCCTGTCCGCCCATGCAGCCCATGCCTGCTGCCGTCCCGTCCCTTCCCTTCTTCCCCTATCCCGCCGCACCAGCGTTCTATCATCCGACCGCTTTGCCTATGCAAGCGGCGTCGGCCGCGCCGATGGCCGCCCAGCCTTCTTCCTCTTCCTCGTCTACATCGTCTGCGCATGGGTCGTCGTGCATGATGGTCCCTTCGTCTTCGCCGCCATCAGCGGCGCCTGTGGTTCCCCCACAGGCTGGGCCATTCCTTCTCTATCATCCTCAGCAGGCAACGCCCATGGCCTGTATCGTACCGCCAACGGCAGCACCGGTCATCTTCTCGGCGTCTCCGCCCGTGGAGCTCATGCAACAGCAGAACATGCGCCACACGACGACCACGACGACCTGCAGCACCACGTGCACGACCACTCGTCGGTTGCCCTTCATCCAGCCCTCGCCATCGGTGTCACCATCGACTTCGCCGCGTAATGGGATCACCAGTGCGAGCACCAGCGGCGTTGGTGCGAGCAGCGGTAGCGCAGGACCAGCGGCGCGCGAGGTCGGTGCAGGGCCGGAGCGAGCGGCCGTAGCGCCCATGGCGATAGCCGCGACGACGACCACTGCGCCAGTGCCGATTCCCAAGGCCACGCGAAACGCCGGACGAGGTCCGGCCGTGTGCAGCGTGTGCAATGGTGCCAAGTGCGGAAGCGGCGGGAACAGCCAGAGTCCGACCGAAGTGACACCGCGCAAGGAACAGCGAGATCCTGCCTACGCTGAGAAGCTGGAGCGGTACCGCAGTAAGATGCGACGAACGGCACCGGCTGCTGATCCGCAGCGATCGCTGCTGGCGTCAAAGCGAAAGCGAGATGCCATGGGCAAGTTCATCAAAGAGGAGGCGGTCGGCCGACGTACGAGCGCTAGGGTCGAGGAAGCCAGAAGTGATTTTACCGTGCCTCGTACAAGCGACGCCATACTCAATCCTGCAACGGTCGGACTGCAAAACGACGGAGAGAAGCCAGGAGTTGAACTCAAGAAAGAACAAAAGGAAGAAGAAATATCACCCAGAACGAAGGTCCATTTTCTGCTGAACTGAACTGTGTGCTGGATCGTAACGCAACAGATCCACACATCCACTAAGCCTTATCTGTACACACATATACTCAAGACATTTGAATTTATCTCGTGAGACATTTCCCAACTCGTTGCTGTACAGTGACTGGGGGTTGCTAGATCAATGACTTGCCATATCATACTTCGTAGTCACCATCAGCATCGCTGTTGCCATTCATCTCACCACCAGCATCCGCATCCTGCTCCATTGCGTCGCCATTCTATGTAATCGTGGTTTGGTCAGATCAGGGCGGAAAGATCCTATTGTGACGTAGGTCTTCACGTGCCTTGGACTTAGAAGCGAACGGCTGCGCCTCGAGGACCTTGATTACCTTACCCTCATCATCGTTCACCAACACACCACCTGCACCATCGTATGTGAGAAGGTCCGGTATGTGCATAAGATCAAAGATTGCTTAGATCTACCCTTCCAGCAGTTGTACTTGAGCGCAATCTCCTTGTTACGTTCGTACTCCCGTGCCACGTCCGCGGGACTGCCCTTCCATTTGGCATCGATGTACTGCACAAGGCTCTGTCGTCCCATCAGCCGAGCTGTCTTTATGCGCAGTTCTGTTGCTTCCTATACACAAGCACCAAGCGTGAGCACAAGAGAGTATCAGTGCACTCTGTTCCTTTCCTTCTGACACTCATCAACTCACTGAACACACGAATGAAGCTGGCAGGCAGCTGTACCCACTGTGGCAGGAACTCATTCTTGATGAGCGCCCACGAGCCGATGCCGTGCTTGGTGATGGCCTGCAACAAGAGGTCCTTCTCCTTCTCGCCCCACTTCTTCGCCTGTGCCTTCAGCTGCATCGCACTCATGTTCTTTGGTTTGAAGTACCTGTAGCAGTGATGGTTCAGAAAAATACCCAATAAATCGTCATATGTAGAATCTCAAGCTTTAAAGATCGAAATTCTTTAAAAAAAAAAAAAAACAAGATATAGGCTTGCGGGCCGTACTCAAAATTGATGGAACCATCGTCGTTCAACATCTCCGGTGGTGAAAACCGCAATCGCATCTGTCGCGCCCATTCTTGTTTCTCTCGTTCGACATCATCCACGGACGTCGGTCCCTCCCCTCGCGGAGCCACGTCCATCTCGCTTTATCTGCTTTTTCGTTTTGGCGGGAAACTGGCGTTTCAGTCCAGGTTTGGGAAAAAAATTTCAAACAACCAGGCGTTGTTTGGGAAACACATATCAAAATTGCGAAATATTTCGTTCGGTAAAGAAAAAAGAGAGAAAAGCAACGAAAAAGATTGGAAAGGCTGCTGTGTGTCGGCATCTCGTGTCGGAAGGTCTGGGAGGGAGATGCTGCGCCAGAAGAGTTTCATCCGCAAGACGCGGAAGGGACACGTCGTCAAGGTGGTGCGAGAGCACTACCTACGGGACGATGTCTTCTGCGGCTCCATCTTGTGCAAGCGATGCACCCAGCAGGAGTTCCGGCTGACCCAGCCGGAGGAGGGACACTACCTCATCCTCGACACCAATGTCATCCTCCAGCAGATCGACCTTCTCGATAACCCTGCCCTCAAAAATGTAATCATCCCGCAGACCGTGCTCGAAGAGGTCCGGCATCGGAGCCGATCTATCCACGAACGCATTCGTGCGATTATCGCCGATGAGGATCGGCATTTCTTCGTCTTCTACAACGAATTGCGAAGGCACGTGTGCACGTTAATACAGCACGATTTAATTTTTGATTTTAAATTCCCAGCTTTTTCCAATGCTTTGGTTTATTTTTTAATATATTTTATCGGAATCTCGATTTGATTTTATTTATTAATTGACGGCGATTTTATCTTATTTTTGAATTCAATACAGGGAAACTTTCATTGATAGGCAAAAGGGAGAAACACAAAATGATCGCAATGACAGAGGTACGTAGGCTACAAGCGCGCAGTTCCTCCTTCTTACTCATGCTCTTGACGATTTGTTTGTGTACACAGCCATTCGAGTTGCCACCAAGTGGTACTCATCCCACTTGCTCGGAACGATCTCCACGGTGCTGTTGACCAACGATGCCGAATGCCTGAAGAAGGCTCGAGCGGACGGCATTGAGAGTCATACTAGTATGTTTGATTCCTCTGTATGAATGCACGGATGCTCACAGCTGATCGGATTGACCGTGTCTGTCTTTGTATCATCAGTTCATGCGTACGTGAAGAGTCTATCGGCCAAGTATCCGGAGCTTGTGGACATTCTTGTCACGCCTGATGAAGATGAAGGCCTTGATGATAAGAAGCAGCGAAAGCGCTTCTATCCTGACGTAAGGCCCTCTTAACTTGTACTTTTATGTGATCAAAATTCTGAGCTATTCGGCAGTATAAATCCGACGGTGAGTTGGCTGAAGGCTTAAGGCAAGGACGATACCACCAGGGCGTCTTCTACGTAAATCGCAGCAACCTTGTGGAGGGCTTTGTCAGTGTTGAGGGCTACGATGAAGATATTCTCATTCAGGTTTGTTACTTCGAATGGGCTCAAGCGCTGTACTAGCTAATATGGAATTTTAGGGACGAGAGAACACAAACCGCGCAATCAATGGCGACACCGTTGTAATCGAGGTATTGCCGAAGGATCAGTGGACAATCCCCTCTAAGTTAATTGTTCAATCAACCACTGCCAAGTCGGCTACCGGTGCGTTTTTATCCTGCGTCTTTAAACGTACACATTCTCACCCTGGAATACAGATGCAAAGGGAACCATAAAGACAAGTGATGCTTCATCTGCTGATGCATCAGCACCTGAACTCTTCCAGGATCAGGGAGAGGAACCGAGACCTACAGGCCGTGTTGTCGGTGTACTTAAGAGGAGCTGGAAGCCCTATTGCGGTTCTATAGAAAGTGCTCCCCGAGGAGAGTACATGCTGTTTATAGCTGCCGATCGTGCCATTCCAAGGATCAGGATCAAGACTAGGCAAATTGAACAGCTACGTGACAAGCGCATCGTGGTAGTTATTGATAAGTGGGATGCATTCTCTCTTTACCCCTCTGGCCACTATGTGAGGGAGATCGGCAAGGTCGGCGACAAGGCCACTGAGACTGACGCCTTGGTACGCACCGGTTGCTTTTCCGTTCGTCAATCTTCATTTTCTGACTTACCGGTTTTCAGTTGATCCAATACGATGTGCCATTCCATCCCTTCTCACAAAATGTGCTCGCGTGCTTGCCCGATCCTAACTGGGGGCTCACGGACGAGGAACTGAAGAAAAGACTGGATCTTCGCGATATCAACATCTGCTCCATCGATCCGCCAGGTACCCTCCCAAATGTGATTGTTGTCAAATTCGTACTTAAACCAACCTATGAATGCAGGTTGTACGGATATTGATGATGCTCTACATGTTCAAGTCATGGCCAATGGAAACTACCAGGTAGGCTGTGGGCTAGCGAGCGTGTCGATCCACCTTTATTAATTGGTTCTTGCCAGGTTGGAGTTCACATTGCCGACGTCTCTCACTTTGTCAAGCCCAATACCGCTATTGATGAAGAAGCAGCATCGCGGAGTACTACTGTTTACCTTTGCGACAGGCGAATTGACATGCTTCCGCCGCTTTTGGGAACCAGTGCGTTCTTCTATCCTGCTCAGAATGCGGCAGCTTAACAACTCACTCTAATGCTCATCAGATCTGTGTTCGCTGAAGCCTCATGTTGAGCGTCTTGCGTTCTCTGTCATTTGGGTATGTTCCTTGGAAATCATTTCAAAATTACTCTTGTTAACCCTCTATGTTTTAGGAAATGACGCCGGAAGCCGAAATTGTTGACACTCACTTTGCCAAGACAGTCATTCGCTCCAAGGCCGCTTTCACATACGCTGAGGCACAGACCAGAATCGATGATCTGTATGTTCTACACGCGTTAGGACCAGTCATGCGGCAACGTTTGCTAATTCTCTCTTACTATCTCTAAATGCAGGCGTATGAATGACCCGCTTGCCAAGAATGTGCGGATTCTCAATTCGCTGGCCAAGATCCTCAAACGGAAGCGTATGGAGGTATATTGATTACTTGTATGTATGCGCGTGGATGTAGCTAACTCTTGGCATTACTTTTTTCTCAGGCTGGTGCTCTTACCCTTGCTTCGCCCGAAGTTCGCTTCACAAGAAGCGAAGAAACTCAGGACCCTATTGATTTGGATATCCTCTTACATCCCTCTTTTGTCCTTAGCTTGCTTTCCCTGTTCCGCTATCAATTCTGCCTATTACTTTCCTTAACTCTTTCTCACAGTTATACGAAACCAAGGAATCCAACAGTCTGGTTGAAGAGTTTATGCTTCTGGCTAACTGCTCTGTTGCTGCAAAGATCTACTCGGCTTATCCCAATTTTGCCATGCTTCGACGCCACCCTACCCCTCCCGACAAGAACTTCATCTCTTTGAAGAAGTCAGCCAGCTTGCTCAATGTTCACCTGTATGTTTGCATTGGAGTCATGGAGCTTTCTCGCTGGTTCTTACCGTTACCATATTGCAGGGATACTTCCTCATCGAAGGCTCTCGCTCAATCCCTGGATGCTGCAGTGGTATGGCTTGCTCATGTGTTACTGTATTACCCCTCCTGCGCTAACTTAACTCCTTAATTTGACAGTCGAGTGCCAGTGATCCCTACCTCGATAAACTCATCCGAATCCTTACTACTCGATGTATGTCGCAAGTACGTTCCACCACTCGATTCACTCAACGCTTAGTTTTAGACCTAACCTTATGTAAACTTAGGCCGTCTACTTCTCGTCAGGCTCTCATAACTACAACGAATTCCATCACTACGGTCTGGCAGCACCGATCTACACACACTTCACATCGCCTATTCGTCGATATGCGGATGTAATTGTACATCGCGAGCTAGCAGCGTGTCTAGGCATTGAGCCTCTAGCCCCCAATTATGATAAGAACTACATCCGAACGCTTTGCCACACGATCAATCATCGTCACCGTATGGCTCAGCAAGCCTCGCGCGCTTCTACCGAGCTCTACACTATCATATTCTTCAAGGTGCGGAAGATATCCAACACTACAGGCACGGCAGTTTCTAACTCAGCGTTCTCTTTAGGGCAAGGTTGTGCGTGAGTACGCATACATCGTCCGCGTCAAAGCAAACGCCTTCATCTGCATCGTGCCTCGCTATGGCATTGAGGGTATTGTGTATGTTGCCGACAAGAAGGGCAACACACCATTCGTTTTTAACGAGGATGAACAGGTACTCAATAACATTTGGACTTTGTTATGACTATCAGCTGACTTCCTCCCTATGCAGTGCCTCACGATGGGAGACCTGAGGTTGCGCATGTTCGATAAGATCACTGTGCAGATTTCAGTCGATATGACCAACCCGCACAGACCTCACCTTAAGATCGAATGCGTGTCTCCTCCGTTAGGTATAAAACCCCTCCACATTCGGTCATAAAGTGTTGAAGGACACTAACTCTTCCTATCTGTTAACAGCCGAGATCTTGGGCACCATCAAGCCTACTCCCCCACCTGAGCTGATGGAGGAAGACGAAGAGGACGAAGCGGAGGAAGCAGAGGAGAAGGAGCCCGCCACTGTGGAGGAAGGTGGCAAAAAGAGGAAGGAACCACCTGCTAAGACGGCAACCCCGAAATCCACCACGCCCAACAAGCAGAAGAAGGCCAAGAAGCCAAAGAAAGGCAAGAAGACGGCCAAGAAACAGAAGGAAGAAGCCGCGGAGTGAAAAGTGGTCTGTCCCTCGGCCGTAATAAAATAATACAACAGGAATATCTCGTGCACTCAATCAGGCAGTGCTCTGAGCATAGAGAGTGAATAACAGCCAGTCGCGGAGCATAGTTGGCAGCAGCATCGCCAGCCGCGTCTTCCAGGCCTCGCGCCCAATCATGTATCTGTCATAACCTCTGATTAATCAGAGTCGCCATCACTTTCATGACTCAACTTCAAGTGATGGCGTACCGTGCGTTTGGACGGCGGACGGATATGATCTTTTCGATGAGACGCGCGACGTCCTCTGCTGGGATGCCATTGTCGATGTGCACGCTTCGCCCAGCAGTATCAAGTTTGACCCTGAGCCACTGTTCGAAGAAAGGGTAGAGTACTGCCTTTTCCTTGGGCACAGCAGCCAGCCTTGAGTGAGAGAGGGGTCAGCACCAGCCTTACGCAAAAGAATGGAGAAAGATATACTCTTGATCCGTAGTGAGACCGTTAAGAGCAATATCCGTCTTCACGTAGCCAGGCTGCACGACGACTACCTAGTGTGATAGCGTTAGGCATTGCGCATCGAAAATATCAACTACGCTGCTTTCTACCTTGATTCCCCAAGGTCTGAGCTCCATGCGCAACCCATCTGACAAGGCTTCCATTGCAATCTTGGAGGCGGAATCTACCATGACGCGTCAATATATCGCTCAGCAGAACTCAAGGGCAAGAGACGTACACACTGCTCGGTAGGGCAGAACCAATGATCCTAACAACGAGGAAATGTTGACGATTGTGCTGTTTCCACCTGCCCTGAGAAGGGGCAAGAAAGCCTGGCAAACGTGAAGCACGCCCATTGTATTTACCTGATAGCCGAGGAACATATATTAGGTAACTGACTCGCAAGAGGGATTGCAGAACATACATTGATCATGTGTTGTACGGACTTAGGAGGAACCAACTCTATGGGACCTGCAAGACAAAGTTAACACATAACCCTAGCCTTTCCCTAGAAAAAGAAGTGAAGCGTACCGCGCCCTCCAATTCCAGCGTTGTTCACGACGGCCTTGAGTTTGAGTCCGTTTTCATGAAGATGGGCTCGCACGACCTGCTCGGCGTCTGCCACGCTCTTCTCATCTGTAACCTTTTTGGTGTTGCGGTGATCCAGTTGCAGTGTCAGTAGCAGATGCATCAGGCAACTCATGTTCCAGTACCTCCATCAGAACAGGCGTTAGGCATTCGTAGCATCCCATTCCCTCAGCTATATTCTGCAGCGCCTGTCCATCCCGTTCCTTTCGCACGCAACTGTACGGACCCATTCACCATCAACGTATCAGCGTCTGGTACGAGCATCATGTCTTGCGTGTTGCATCACAGCGCAAGCAAAGGGACGAACGCATAGACGTGATATCCAGAGGAGGCCAACTGCAGTGCGGTAGCTCGCCCGATGCCCGATGACGTGCCCGTTACCAGAACTGCCAGCCCTCTGCGTTCGGCTGCTGACACCACCACCGAACTAGGACAACACAAGTAGACCAGAACAGAAAAAATAAAGTACATACGAAGTCAGAAATGACAGCTCACTGGTTCCTTGGTGTGGTGTCGGAGTGAGTCGTAACTGGTTATACTTGCCCAGAGCGAAGAAGAGGGCTGCCCAGACAGGCACCACAACGGCCAGGATGAAGGGGATGACAGGCACGCCCACCACCCACCACGCCACCAGGCATGTGCCCACCAGCAGCGCTCGCTTCATGTGTATCATAAGCTTGGGTTTTTAGGCCGTTGTCCGGTTGGACCGGAAAGAAACGGTCCTTTTCCAAAGGAAGAAAAAGAAACGCAGATGAAATGTATTGACAATACCAATAATCAGAATTATTTTATTTTGGTAACGATTTCCGAAATTCGAAAGGATTTCATGTACGTGAGGTCATCCGTACACGCCAAGGAGGGCGGCACCGGCGAGAAGCACGCCCGAAAACACAAAGAAGAAGATGATGGCGAACCAAGAGGTAATTTCCCTGAAGAAGAAGATGCCGTAGAGACCGGCGACCAGAAGCGCGATCTGCGCAGGTGAAGTGGGATCAGCAATTCAAGAGCCAATCTGGTCGGAATGGCGAAGTACAGTACCTGGGTGAGCGGATAGCCAATAGTGAGGCCGAGATATAGCGTGGCGTAGATGCTGTAAGTAAGAAGTGAAGGTCAGAAAAGAATATCACACCAAAGTCAATGAAGAGCAGCACCTGCAATAGTTGCCCAAGTTCCAAAGAGCCCCTGCTAGTAGACCTAATCGAGATAATCATTAGTTAGGATAAACAGCTATTGAGGTGAGGAGAAGAAGGAATTCAAAGATCAAAAGCCATAGTACCAGGAATGAGGGCCACTCTTATATGGAATACGGGAAGTTCTCTTTTGAGGAGGAAGTAGATAGCAGCGAGCGCAGGAGTGACGCAGAGTACGCCGATGCCGAATGATATCATGTAATTGATACCTTGCGCGTCCTGTACTGTATTGTTAGCAAAGGGTAAACTATCATCATGAGAAATTCGTACTTTCGGAGCCAGTCGGAGTGGCACTAGCATACTGCCGTTAGGGATACTGTACGAAAGATGCAGTAAGAATCAGAGCATGTAATTTGAGTGTGGCGAACTGCGCACCCAACACCGATAGCGCAAATAAGTCCGAAAATTCGTTCCTTAAGGGTAAGAGGCGGCTCCTCAGTCTCTATGAGGACGTCTTCTTCCTCAGGAGCGTATTCCTTGTTGTCCTTTAAATCAAGATTCTGAGTGTTGTGTACCGCGGATGGACCATTGCACTTACCTCGGTCTGGTCGTTCTCAACCGTTTCGTAGTGAACTTCGCCCGAGTTGATATCATGCCTCCCCTTGCCTGATGTTGATGATTGCGTAAGATAAGGATATCCTTCAGCGCATAAGCAATCGAAGAGGCATACGTTTTGTGGATTGGAAGCGTGAAAAGAAAGCATCGATGCGGGGAAATTTATATCTCACGTTGGCAATCGTCTGCGTGCCGCTCAGGGAGAGCCCCAGAATGCCAGTACACAAGATAAACAATGCCACGGCAGCCAACGGGAATGACTTGACTTCGTCTTCGTTCTTATGTCCTATTTGGCCAGATTTTAACAAAGGTCGAAATGTGACAAGGTGAAGAATCCAGCTACCTGGATCGTCCTTGTGTGGATCGATCATAGGGTAAAAGATGCCTCCCCATAGGAACGACACGATCACTAGATTCATGTTAGCAAACGAAAGATGGGAATTGAATTGATAAGGAAGAGAGTACTCGATGATCCGGACCTGTGGTCAAAGAGCAGATCAGTACGATGAACAGAGACATGATCAGAACGCAACGCACCAGATTCCCTGCGCGATGGAGAGGCCGGCATACTTGATCGCAAAGATGGACAAGATGGACGCTGGTACCCAGAGCGCGGCACCGACAACGCCTGCACGCATGAACAAGGTGAGATGCAACAGTCCTCAGCCATGGAAGAATAACAACAGACCCCAGTAGGTGAATACAAACGAGTTGTAGGTCAAGACCAACCAACTGCTAATGAAGATGGCCAACGAGTAGTACAGCTGGAACACCATCGGGTCCACCTTGGCATCCTGCACGCCAATTACACAAGGGTCACGTTAGCTACCAAATTTAGATAAACCAAAAATATAGAAAATTAAATTGTAACGTTATTTAAAAATGATTAGAAATTGGAAGAGATAAAAAGTTTTGTGCAATTAACGTACGGTGACTTTCTTGGATTTGATCATCAAGCCTGCCGAAATTTGATTTGTGAATGAGGAAGAGATTAGCGATGTGGCGAAGTGAGATTTAGATCAAGAGACAAAAGAGAGAACCAATGGATCCAAAGAAGAAGACGGCGCCAATGACGGCCAGGTAGCCGTAGAGCTCATCGCTCATCCTCTTGCTCTCCCTTCAGGGCCACGTTTTCCAAGGTTGGAGACGAAGTGACTTTAAAGCCCTTATTTCCGAAACATTTTAAGTTTCCAAAACGTTTTCGGTAATCTCCCGATTTTTGCAAATCCTATTCACTCCGCTCCAACAGCCAGATCACCCCTTACTTCTATGAGCTCTTAGGTGCTGGCAACCAGGGTAAGAAAGAGCTTGTGGCAGCGATATAGCTCTCGTATCCGGGCTTGGTCTTCATCAGGCCTCTCTCAAGCAAAGCCACGCCAGACACCTTCAACAGGAGGAATGTCATCAAAGCTGGGCTGTAAACGGTCTTCCATCCTGTGAATCGAAAGATACCGGAGCGCACCCACAATGATGAGTGACGATGAATGTATGCAGCCTATGACGGAAAAGAGCTCAAGTACCTCCATGAGTGGAAGCTGCAATCATCCAGAAGCCCCAGAACATTGCGGCGTTACCGAAGTAGTTTGGATGTCTTGTGTAACGCCAAAGACCAGTCGTCAGGAGCTTGCCTAGGGGGTGCTATCAGCGCATTCATCATGCGATATTGTGAATGCTGTTGTTACCCTTATTCTGAAGATTGGATTTGAACTTTGCCAATTGAAGATCACCCACTGCTTCGAACAAGAACCCGACGAGCCAAACCAGAGTGCCGACAGCGTCTTGCAGCGTAAAGTGGTGGGGCCCTCCGACTTGCGCAGAAAGCAGTGGTTGGGAGATGATGAAGCAAAGAAGCTGTGGAAGAAGCCGAGTAAGATATTATCACTCCTTGCCATGTCATGTGGGCGGGCGTATCACATACCGCTTGGAAACCAAACACGCTGAACAAGGATACCCAATTAAACTTTGATCCCATCCTCTTGCGCATGGCTTTATAGCGGTAGTCTGTGCGTTACCTGATGATTAGACACTGACAATGTATGCAGAGAGCCTAACGGGCTGACCTTCACCCTGGCCATGATTGCGCCAGCTGATGTAGCCTGAAAGCCGCAAGGCCCACAGTGCCACTGTCACCAGAATGAGTTGCTTGCGTCCACTGAACCCGGACTGAGTATCGGGATGCTCTCTATAGATCCACGTCAGCATCAGGAATCCTGGCACCATCACATTAGCATCCTTGGCAAGCATCTGAAGAGCAGTGAAGAGGGAAAGAAAACCTAGACTCCAAAGAGAGTCCACAACGGACACGTCCCCAATGTAGACGGACACCACCCAGAGACCGAAGAAGACCGCTAGGAGAGACGACAAGCCGGCCGTGCGCGCCGATGAAGTGGCCCCTTCAAACAGCGTCGCCAAGGGGCTGTTCCCACTTCCCAGAACCGCAGCGCCGGCCTTGCGCAGTACGGGGAACTTATCTGAGAGCCAGGCTATGGTGGAGGTAGGCGTGCCCACAGACAAGGCTGAGTCATCACCGTGGAGCGTCGTCAAGCCAAGCGAGCGCCCTCTGAGGATGAGAAGTCTGGGCAGGTACAACACTGCTCCTCCCACAAGACCCCAGGTGAAGGTGCTGATCCCCAACGTGGAGTAGCCTGTGCTTGGAGCTGCCATGGGTGATGATGAAAGCTTGTCCGTTCGCCGCTGTGCTGGTCAGATGCTCCTCTCTGGGTAATATGTGGACAATGCTCTGTTCGATCATACTCACATACTTCAAAATCTTCTTCGTGTGGAGCGTATCCTGCACGTAATGGACACGCCATCTGATGCTTCCCTTGTGCAGCACATCTCACCTTGCGCAAAACTAAAAGCTAAAAGGAAAAAACAGAGAAAATATAAATAAATCAACCAAGAAAGATGTTGCGAACAAGGGGGTGGAGCCTCGTCTCGGTACTAACTTACTTCTATTTGGGAGAAATTGTCTCCTTTCTGGGTGGCATTTCTTCATTTTATTCCGAAACTTAAATGTGTAAATTAATTAATTAATTAACTTTAATTTGATTTAAATTAACACATAGTCATCTGCTCTAATGTCTTTCGATAGGCGCAACCTTTAAGCCGCGCGCACGCTCCGGTGCTTGCCTCGCGAATTCCTCTGTCTAGCACCTCTCTATATGTCATCGGAACTGGTACTCCATGTTGAATTTTGCTTGGCTCGGATTTGATGTAAATTTTAATGATTTTCTTGTGGGACATGACGTGTAGCATCGCCTTTGCACTTGATCCCCAGCTGCAGTTACATCGTGGGTGCTAAGAGCCGTTCGTCAAAGGTGAGGCAGAGGGCACTCGCCAACCGGAACAAGAGGGCTGCCAAGCAGGCCGACAACGTCAGGAAGAAGATGCTCGCGCAGGACCAGTTCAAGCTGCAGAAGGAGAGATATCTGCAGGAGAGGGAGAAGATCAAAGAGAGTACTTCGTCCTGATCATGACTGCGGTTGGCTGCCTGGTTAGCTCACCTATATCGTGTCCACAGTCAACCGGAGAGCCCGAGCGAGACTTGCGCAACAGAAGGGGGGAAGCGCGGGATCGGAGGAGCAGGCCACGCCCACCCGCAGCTCGAACAAGGTGCTAGAGGCCGAAGTTGTGTAGGCGTGGATCATTTGTGTTATCACCAATAACATGAATCATCACTGAAGAGTGTTAATACTGACATGGAGGTTTATGTCCCAGCACATTGTACTGCTGATCCATTCATTCCTTGTTCCTTGATGCTGATTGTGCAGCACCAGCATCGCCACTCCAGAAGCTTTGCAGTCTCTGAGTCAGTCCTTCAGAGCATCCCTGATGGCCATCAGGAGCCGCCCTTGCATATTTTGTCCTCGTCCGTCTCGTCCCTGCCCCCAGTAGGGATCTCTATAGAATAGTGAGGCCAGAGGGCGCATGAATCAAACGTGTGCAGGGGAGGTAAGCGGACCTGCTGCGAGATATCAACTCACGATCGCCAGTCGCCAACAGCTCTCTTCGCAATACGGCGTGCTAATACCGAAGTGGGAAGTTAACTAAGAGTGTGAGCTTACTGCGGTGATCGAGGAGTACATTACCTGTTGAAACTTGGCTTGAAGACCTCGTTTCATGAAGTCGCTCTTGATGTCCTCCCAGTCCACACGGATTGGGTAAGTACCGCCGTTTTGTTGTCCAAGCTTGAAGGCCGCGTCGGGCGTGGAGGCTGTGCGAATCTATAGCCAGATTGACCACTCAGAAAACCAATCTCTGAAGATGATGCGATGTGAACAGTACCACTTCCTCATGAGGTGTGCCTGCAAACTTCTGCGACTGATAGTAGTGCTGCACAGATGGGTACTCTATCCCGTTGACCACAATTGGATGCCTGATGGCCGTAATACTCACATCAGCGTACAGCCAGATTGAGTGATGGAGAAATGGGTACATTGAATTGCTAGACATGAAGCCATAGGCTTCCTCTGGCCCAAGAAAATAGATGGGCTCGCCCTGATCTGCATCTTTAAAAGGGTAACTCAGGTTAGATTGTCAGTCATCGTTTGGTGTTGTCTGATCACAGCTCGGAATACCAATCTGGAGTATGTCTTCGCCTCTTCCATTCATAGCCCCTATGGCTGTCTGCAGAGCAGCTAAGCCAGACTTAGACAGTCGTGAACAGCCCGTCACCTAATTGTGCGTCAGCAAGCGGCCTCAAAACAGCGGGAGAGCTGGGTACATTCAGCAGCTTTAGGTTTTTTAGCGTTTTGAGGAATCCTATCCCGTTGTCTGTGACCTGAGTATTGTTTGACACATCGAGCACTTCCAGGTTCTTCAAGTTGCGAGCGATTGTTTGAAGCCCCTTGTCCGTGACGTACTTACAGTTACCTACATGTAGTGAGCAAAGCCATTCCTGTCTAACACAGCACAAGGCCCAAATGGTACCAATGTCTAACGCTGTCAACAGTTTGCAGCTCTTCGTAAGCTGCTGCAATGCTTGATCAGTCACCACTGAAAAGCACCCCCTCAGTTTCAACCGATTGAGGGCTGGGCAAGCTTTGGCGATGTCCCGGAGAACGCTGCATAACTGTGTCAGCTGTACAATCTTGAAGATTGTGCATAGACTCCCTACAGTACCCATCACTGACGAAAGTGTCTTCAAAATCAAGTGAGAGAACTTGAGGCCCAAGCAATGCAGCAATCATGGGTCGGGAGACATTAACCGTTTCCTTCAGTCGCGCCATGATAAGCCTCAGGAGTGCATCATCGAGCACGCCTGAAGGATGATAGCAAGTTAAAAGTCTTCATTCCACCATAGCCTCGAATCAATGGCCATACCACCAAGCCCATCATATCTCTTGATGTTGCGACATATGATCTCTACACACCTCTGGAGCAAGGACGCACAGCATCTGTTTGACGTATGGTCCCATTCGTCTAGTCCCTGATGAAGGTCGTGCATGGGTGAGTCTGAAGTACCTCGCAATGGTACTATGTTATGTACCTCGTAAGCCTCCTTATCCCAATCCACTGGTAGCCGCCGCTGTATTCGATCTAAGGGGAATGTGTGACCGTATGTTGCCCGCACCAGCCATACCCCGCGATCCTTCTTCCTCTCCTCCAGGTGTTCGTCCTCGTCACCACCATCTTGTGGCAGTGGCCGTGCCGCCTCGTGCTTGTGCGTGACCAAGTGAGGCCGTCCACGCTTCCACTCGCGCAGCTCGAAGCGAGCTTTGCCGTCGTTACGATCGGACTTAGACAGGCGCAGGCAAGCCTCTATCTCTTCATGCGTGTATCGGCGGATGGAAGGGTGAAGCGCCACCCGATAGAGGAGGTCGTCGAGCCGCACCCAACCCTCACCTGGACCGTACACCGTGCAGCCCTTGGCCTCGAATACGCTCAGCCCGTGCCGCAGTAGGTAGCAGAGCTTTCGCGAAAGCGCGCCGAGTCGCTCTGGCGGGATGGCAGCCATTCTCTCAGTCCAGACAGACGACGATGTATCAGCTTCCATCTTCAACACTGTAGCTGCTCTTTTCGAAGCAGAATATTGTCTCTCTCTTACAAAAACCAATTGGTTCGCGAACAAAAATGAAATTTCCATATCACAGAAAAAGCACTGAACAGGCACGAATGTGTTCTGAGATTTCTTGAAAGAGTTTCAAGTGTTACGAAATAAAGAGGAATTCACGGCATCCCGACACTTGGTGGGTGCAGCGAAACGCGTTTGGTACCAGCTTGCCGCCCTCGTCTTCTTGGGGGCAGAGGGGACTCTTTTCTTTCGAGTAGAGGGAAGCTCGAAAGATCAAGGGGGGAAAAAAAACTAGGTCAGGACAAATTACACATCGCGTAACATCACTTCACAAAATGCAACGACAGACGCCCATCACATTCGCGCCCTATTACCCACAACCCACGCCGGTCACGGTAGCGCAGCCTGCATCAGCAGGAGTAGCAAGACCGTCACCATCGCCAACTCATACGGCGTACCCGCCCACCGGTGGCCATTACCAAGCAGCATCGCCAGGGGCCCAGCATCATGCTCAACCGCCCTCGTTGCGCGGGCGCGGCTATGGAGTACGCGGCCGTGGTCGCGGCGTGCGGGGATTCGGCCCTGGTACTGCGTTTTCATCCTCAGGTGGGCGCGGTACTTCACCTGCTTCATCTGCTTCATCTTCGTCTCCATCTTCGCCGTTCACGTCGATTTCCTTGAAGGCCATGCCCATCCAGCCACCTGCGTCGCCAGATCTCGCGCTGGCGGCCGCTGAGGCAGTGCCTGCGGCTCAGGTGACTGCCCCGGACACTACGCCAAAGCTCGCACACCGCGTCACCCGCACGCTTAAGCGTAGCGCTGGTCTGCCGCCTCTCGACGTTCACATCTTTCATGGTTCGTACTACATGACACCCTGTAGCTCGCACTGCTCTCGCGGCAAGAGCCGGTGCTTCAGCATGATGGACATGTTCACTGATCGCTCCCGATTTCAGGACCAATTGGCGCCTTTCTTGAAGAGTACGGCTCTGATGTTACTCTGGCATCGAGCTTCAAGGGCGGCTTCCGCGCTCCGAATGTACCTTCGTCCTTCTGCGCATCAGCGCAAGCGGTAATCCCTATCACGAGCTCGTAAGCAAGGATTGGACTTTCAAACTCATGTGAATTGTTTTGTGTGGCAGTGCGGCATCGACGTTTCCACCCTTGAGTATAAGAACTTTGTAAGCGCGGACTACAATCTGCATATGCTCGAACCTGAGCAGGTACTGGAGGCCTCCAGGGAGGGTTCATATGTATAAGAAATCTTATCATGTGTGTTATCGGCTCGTGAGCACTAAACTTCCTCTTTCACTCTGTTGTTCTTGACTTGTGCAGAATTGTGGCGCACTGTGGCTGGTTGAGCTCAAGATCAGTTCCGCTCAATATCCGTTCAAGCCGAAAGATTTGGTGGACTGTTACGACATGTTGAAGTTGCACTCAAGGTACAGTTCTAAGTTGCCCCTTCTACATGTCTAGCAAAGTCCTAATAAGATAATTCAGGGAGATTATTCAAGAGGACACGGAAACGCTCACAATGCCGCTGATTGGTAAAGGATCTAAGGCCAATTACTTCCAGATCGGAAGGAATGAAGTAATCGTCGAACTGGTCGGCTTCCTGTATTGGATTGCAGAGAATCTGAGTGGTATCATCCTATGATTAGTAAGATAGAGAAGTGCAATTAGCTTACGACTCACTACCCTTTTGGTTATAGATCGCCCTAACTTGCGTGAGATTAACATTGTGACCTCCAATGATGCTACGGCTGCCGCTCTGCAATCGGCGTTTGACGTACTCATCCCGATCCAGCTGGACAAACTAGAAGATGCCCTTGCCAAGGTCCTTCCGGTTACGGCTGACGTGCTGACCCAGTTCGAGAATGAACTGAGGAGGGCTGACCAAATCGAAAAGGCGGAAAGAGAGGAGGAGAAACGAATAGCGAAGGAACAGAACGGGAACGTACCAAACGATTTTGAGAGGCGCCTAGCGCAACGAGAGAAACGGGAAAGGAGAAGAAAGCTCGACGATGTCGTGACCAAGCTTCGTACAATCCACAAGTCTGTAGAGAATATACACGCCGCACTGCAAGCGATCAAGATCATTCGAGAAGTCTCGATCCTCATCCTGGCCAGCGCTGTCAACGGAAGGATTATTGCCGAGCTGTGTTCGGAGTTGTTTCTTCTTCAGGACGGGTTCCTGCGTTCTGCCCCGCAAGGGGATGGAACACGGGGGCGGGTCATCCCATCAGGCGCTCCCTCTGCAGTGGGCGGTATTCCGCCGGCAGTAGAGGCCAAGCCCATGCTGGCCGACAACCTTTGGGGTCGGATGACGCAGCTCCAGGCCAGCGGCAAAGCAGATGGAATCTTCCCTCACTTTCAGACACTCAGGCTTGTGGGCAATAAGGCTGCACATTCCTCCGTACTGAAGGCTACGATGGTACTTTTTGCTCTACTTTCCTGCTACCGGATCTACTGTTACTCATTTCTGCTTCTTTTTTTTTGCACTCAGGTGGACCTGGCCGCAATTGTACTGGCGGTGCGGGGCATTCTACTCAGTTCTCACTTTGCTCCCGGTAGAGGCCATTGATGTAAATCAGTACTTCATGTCGAACTGCATGAAATAAATAAGAACTTCTATCTTTTCATTTGGGAAGTGCGCTTTGACCAGTCCAAGTGTGAACCAACCACCATCGCCGATCTTACCGCCAAGCTCCAGGACCGTCGCCGGGATTGGCCGCGTTGCTTGGCACTTGGAAAAGGTTGGTATGGAAGGTATCCTCCATTTAAAATACAAAAGCCATTCTGTGCGGCACCCAAACAAACAAAAGAAGCTTCCCCCATGGAGCACACTTGGCTGCACGAGTTGGGGACCATCGGCATGGACAACCGCCTGTTCACCACCACTTCATCTACTGCTACCTCCACGGCAGCGGCAATCCCGTCTACAGTTGGGCCAGCCCGGCAGATGGCCGTAGCGGGGTATTTGGAGCAGCAGTCGCTCCGGGAGGACGCCCCTACAGACAGAAAGAAGCGGCGTGTGGCCAAGGCCTGCGTCATGTGTCGCCTAGCCCGCCTGGCCTGCGATGGGTAGGCCTCCCTCGTTCATTTTTTTATCTCTTTCGTTCTTTTTCTTCGTACGCCATTTTTACTCACGGTCCAAGATGAGGTCTTCCATCCCTTTTAGGTCTTTTTTAACTTAACTGACATCTGACTGTTCGTGCACATGAACAACACAGGCAGCTTCCATGTCGTCGATGTGTAGACAATAGGAATGAAGAATCGTGCGTGTACGCACAGCAGAAGAAACGTGGCAGACCGCCGCGCGTCAAACTGGAACGTGCCGCAGGTGCCTCGGACAAAGTTCTCACTTATTTGGCGGTGTGAGTAACAAATGAGTTTGTTTTCTTCACAGAGATGGTCCCGATCGTCCCCACGCCCTCCACAGCGCTCCCTCCCATGGGTCTTTTTGCTCCCGCCCAACCACCGGCTCAACAAAAGCTCGTCCCGCCTCTGGTTCCTCCTGCGGTTGACGGCAGTGCAACAAAGGTGCCGATAAACGTACCAGAGGCGGATGCCTCGGCGATGGAGACGGAGAATCGTATTTCCGACAACGCAACTTCATCAGCCTCGGACGTAGAAATGGAGATGGAAAGACTGCGTAGAGAGGTCTCGGAGATGCGTCTTAACATGCAGATGATGCACGATCGTCTTGAGGAAGTTCAAGAGGAGAACCGAGTTCTCAGGATGCAAGTTGCTAGTGGACCTCTCTCTCGATCCGACGAGCCAAGCAAAGCCAGGCAGGCGATCATGAACAAACTGCCGTTTCTCACGGGCTACGGACTGATGTCCGCTGAAGTCCCTTTTGTCATCACAGACATTGAGTATTCTCCCACTCCATTCCTATTGATTGATGTTTAAACTCAAAGCTAGAGATGTGCAGGAAGCCAGTTTTTGTCATGAAAATCAACTTCCAAGAGACAATACCGATGGTGTGTGTCCACGCAAGTCAAGCTTTCGCCAACATTGTGGGACTGAGTGTGGTAGGAATGACCCATCTACATGATGTTAGTTAGGCAAGAATTTGTCTAACACTTGCCAGCCGGAGTTGGTTGGCGAGCGCGCAATCAAGGCGATGCTTAACGACCATCGCACCAAAATCAAGTTCATTTCTCTGACTCTGTCAACAAAGTACAGCCCACTACGCAACGTTAAGAACAAGTTGCTCATGTACCGTGATCTTTTGGTCCAGACATCTGCCTTTCTCGCCGCCGAAAGACTTTTCCCCATTGTTGCTTCACAAAGATGGTTTCCTCCTCCGAGCGGTAGGCAAAATGCAACTCTTTCGCTCTCCAACTGGACAGGTGCCTTCACTTCACTGTGATCACAGTTCAACCATCTCACAAAACTACAGTTATCTTGGATTGCAATCGAGATTGATCGGGTACAGGGAGTGGAGACCATGGATGACTTGGCAGTCTCTTCCCCACAACTGCATATGAAATTGAGTACCTTATTCACTCTTGTTGCACTTATATACACATCAGCTAAATTCTTGAATCCTCTTAGTGGCGTTTATGCAGGAGGCTGCTTCGATGAATAACCCCGAAGAGCTTCTTGAGCGAAGGAAGGAGCTCATACGACGTTTCGAGTGGCTTGAGTGGCGTGATCTTCTCACGCCACTGGCCCAAGCTGCTTTACTGAAGACAGCAGCTCCTTCGGATTCTCCAATCCTAACTGAGACAAGCAACCTACCTCTGGCCTCTATTCCTCTGGGGACTACGGGGCCAACCGGACAAACCTTTCCGCAAGCCTTCTTCTCTCTCATCGAAATACTTCATCAGCCTGAGAATCTTCCTCCTATGAGTTCATCTTCGTCCAACTCTTCCTCACCATCAGCTTCAATCCCACAATCTCCAAGTACTCAACCCACATGCAAATCTCCTGCTGCCACATCTACGCCTACTTCTACGACTACGAATGATTCACCTTACCTTGGGGCGGTTCCCTCCCCAGCATCAATACCATCACCACACAACCTGTCATTCTCACCTCTCTTTGACTCTCTTTGACCGATCCCTCTACACTTCCTGTAAATATAAGCATTATTCATCAGCTTGAGGTTGAGATGATGGATCACTCGTAAACTTCACTATTGAATTACATTACATGGCACCATCCGGTATCTTCATCTACATCGAACTTTGATTGCCCCTTGCCCAGCAAGATGGCAGAGGTAGAGGAGTAGGAAGCGGTGGGACAAGGTGCACGGATGGATCTACGTCCCACACAACTGGGGTGTTCCACGAGAATTGCGTGGGCGTTGCCGTTGGAGCAGGTGAATGGCCGGCTTCGTTCGATTGCGGAGAGTGGGGAACGGAGCTGCCGAAGCTCCCGATCGACGAGGAGATACCCAAGAAGGCAGGCGAGGAAGGAAGAGAATGAGGATCCTCCGATAGAAGTGGTGCATGTGTTATGTAGGCTACTCCAGCAGCCACCTGTATGATTTCGGAGGCCCACCTCTCCTGTGTGATGCCGATCGTTGCGCCAGCAACTCTAGCCTGCAGGCCATCAAAGGGGCTAAGTCTCTGCATTGAAGGGATCACGTTAGTGGTTCTAATGAGGTAGAAAGTCTTGTGGATGGGTGAGGTACCTCCAGTATAGCAGGGAGATAGAACTGGTCATGCTGTACACAGTTAAAGATACATTGAATGGCCATCTCGATCATTCCTCTGCACTCGAGCTCGAAGAGACCCACTGCAAGGATTGGACCGGAAGCTTGCGTCATCTGGCCGAGTTCGATGTTTAGCACGACATCATATGCAGTAGTAGAGCCAGGCGATGTACCTCAGATGCCAGCCGGAGTGCGTGGTACTGCTGTTCCTGGGAGCGCGGCGAAGTATACGCCAGCTTGCTGGCATGATAGAGCATCTCTCCGACGACCACCTTCTGATCGTTGATGGCAGTGTTATAGCCCTGGCTGACTTCGCTGTCCTTCCATGTTGCTAGGATGTGTTCGAGTTCAAGTAGCTGTGCTGGTGGCAATACGTTAGGCTGGGCCCGATAGTCCTGTTGATTGGGAGTGGTTAGTTCATCGACCGGTCTGGTAACTCCTATTCGTACCGTTCTGCAAGATCGGAGAAACTCGCTGATGGGAACTTCAAGATTGCGGTCCCGGTGATTGACTAACGCACAACGGGTCGCCAACAGTTTCGTTGCATTACAGCAGGCCTGCTGAGCATCGCGGCTGAGGAGACGTGTCCACCAGGAAAGCACAAACATGGCGTATAGACTCACTGTGTCTGATGACGTAACAATAGGACTATAAGAAAGTGATGACAAACAGAGCAAGGGTTATCATTACCGTCGATGTTCTCAACGGTGTTGAGCTCTTTCACCAATGCGTCCAAACTTTGAACATCGCTCCTGAACATGCAGTCCTCTGTGCAGACCCACAGAGTGAGTGGGTGGCAATGACCAGAAGCCGGGTGGCTATGTGGGTACCCACGAAAGCGCACAGCGGATGCAAGCGTGGGTGGAGAGAGCTTCGCGAGGTTTCCAAGAGTTGAGTGGACGCCAAGGAAGGCATCATGACCCACGGATGTGTCGGCTGCTCCGGCGTCGTAGTGTACGAGATGCTAAGGGAGGCATGTGGCAGGCGATGGTCTAATTCGCCCTCTCTCTTGATCTCTATAACGGGCGGAAATGTGTAGCTCTGAAAAAAGAGATAAGGTAAGACTGCATAGGAGTTATAGACATCAAGGTTGTTAGGGTACCGTGTCATCCTGTGGCGAAGAAGGTTGGGTACTCGTGGAACCTTCGGGCTGCACGGGGGCGGCGGGACGACGGAAGACAAGGTGCTGATAGTACATTTTGTTCTGGTTGCGAGGGCCCAGTCGTCGCGAGCCCACCTTGGAGAGCAAGTTACACGTACGATTCACCCCGGACCAATCAGTTAATCTGCCACCTTGTGATTGGTGAGGAGACTTAAGGCACCTGCGGAAAGACTTCCTTCAGAATGCGGCCGAAAGCCGACCTGCTCGTTCCTTCGGCCCCACTCTCGGCACAGAAGACTAGGTAGAGGCTGTAGACGTAGTCGCGAGGCACCGTACCGTTCTCCTGACCTTCGAAGTTGGCTCGGAGCCTGCGAATGGAGGCGAGGGCGAGGTGTTAGCGAGAGTACGTCGCATAGCACCTACTCGAGCAATATATAATAGTGTTGCGTGTGACGTTCACATGCACCCTAAGATTGATTGAAACAATCGACTTTTTAACTCCTACTTCCTGAGGACCGCGGTTCCCTGGAGCGGGACCATGTACAACAGGAAGTTGCAAAACTGATCTTTTTTGATCTTTGGTGATTGCGAGGGCAAAGCATGCAGCATGTGACGCAGGGCGACGTACCATCGCTTCACGAGGACCTTAGCGTCATCTCGGCCCAGCCGTAAGAAGTTGCTCTGTGGCTGCGCGTGCATTGTAAAGCTTCCTTCTAGCCCGTTGTCGGCGCGCTGTACGGTGTAGGCAGTGAGAAGAACGAAATGCGCGACCGACACCGCGGAGAGGAAGAGCTCGCCGATGCATTCGGAGCGGAATCGTGACGCGACACTGTTCGCAGGGATGTGGAGATTAGACAACACGTGGCCTCGGCATGAGAACCGAAAACTTGCCTTTCGTGCGCCATACAGAGGCTGTTGGATAGGGGGTTAAGGGGCAAAGGAGTCCGGTTCGGACATGGGAGCGTTCGCATCACACCGTAACCGGTTACCTTGTGAGGTGATGCTTCCTATTTTGGGATCGTTTTGATGATTGGGCTAGTTTAGCTCGGATATTTTTCAAATACTTCGGTCTTTTACGTAAAAGGCAACCGGAACATGTTGCGCCACCTTAAAGTGCCCGCGCAACAAGGGAGTCACACAGCGGACAGCAGGATACCATCGCCGGACTGGTCTGCAGCCACGCGAACGACGAAGGAGAAAGCGGGAGCGCCTGGTTGAAGAGGAGGATAGCAGATACGAGAAAGCGATACAGGAACGAGGCGGAGGGAAAGTCAGGAACACGCCAAGAAGATGTACTCTGGATGCATTCATCGAAGGAAAGAAACCTACCTTCCCCGCGCAAGTCGGACACTGCCACGAGCCCGCTCGGTCAAGTAGCAACGCCGTACGCAGACACCGCACTGAGATCTCAAACGTGTGAGTGGGCCGCTCAAGTACACACAACCCAAGAAGACCCGCGAAGACTCTCTTCAAGGGGATGTGCCGGACGTACCGAGGGAATGTGCACGCGGACATGTTTCCCCGGAGGTAGAGGTGAAGCAAACCCCCTCGGCACAGATGGGACATCGCTCGCGGGCGGGCAGCGCTGGCGTCCCACCTATCGCGCCACTGCCTGTGTGTGCATACGAATGGTGCTTTAGCTCAGTAACCGCGGTGAGGTACGGGTAAACTGTACAGGAAAGGGTCCGCGAACCATTGTTCATCATTTCACTCAGTAGTCTGATAAGTTCCTCTTCGGACTCGGTCTCGATGACGAGTCCCCTTTCTCGCTGTGACTGCTCCTCGGCGTCCCGGAGTCGTCGCACGAGTTCGTTCTCCCTAAGTATTTCCTCCGATTGTGGTGGCGCGCTGCTCTTGTCCGCCGCCTTGCCCGTCCTTCCTCGTTTCTTTGGTCGCTCTGCCTCCTCTTCAGCTATTTCCTTCCCCTGGACTTGCTGTCCACTCGATGCAGTTGACGTTGCTGGTAATGATGGTAATGGGGGAAGCGTAGAACGAATGGAGGATAGATAGCGGTAGAGAGCAAGAGCGAGGGAGTGGAACGGTGGAGGAAGGCTTGCAAAGTTGATGACTATCCAATCACACATGAGTAGTAGCGACGTCCGCTCACGAGGTGATATCTTCAGACCTTTGTTTTGCCCTAGTGGTAGATTCCGTCAGTACCACCATAAGGATTCCAGACTCCCGTACACAGAGCAGAAGCAGAAGATCGAGGATCAAGATGTACCACTCTGAGCATAAGTTGTGTAGAACTCATTCAAGATGCTCCACACCCATAACTGAAAGATCTCGTGTGCATTCCTTGCTCTGGCGGCATCCAGTGCAGCCTCAATCCCACTCTCTGGCGGCAGGTCCTAGCCAACACGAGTTATAAGTCAAGCGAGGTGGTTGATGCAGGGATCGGTAGAGTATTACCCGCTTGATATTCTTGTGTAAGACATTGGCCAACTTCAAGGCTTTCAGCTTCTTCAGCTTGACCGTAATCACATCTAGATCAGCTTGCACCTCACTGTCGCAAAAATCTTCCGGGTAAGTTTCGATAATTGGTGTCACTCTTTATCATCTGTTTACCTCGCTGGTTGATAGAAAGCAGCTTCCAGTTGCGAAGTGAGATGAAGATAGAGCTTGTTGTCCTCATCCCGCTCGTTGAGTATTTTGATGATATCCCACATCGAGCATGGGGGCTCCTCTCCTGCAGATTCAACAGATATTGATTAAGTGACAAATTGATCGGATAACGAAAATGGGATTAGGTACGCAAGATGGCCTCCACAGCTTGCTGAACTGTTTCTTCCTTGTCATCCACGCAGTAGAACAGAAGCTTACCTCCAGGAGTGCGTTTGGAGAACATCTTATCCGGATTCGCCACCGTCCTGATCATCATATCTCGTGGTTGGAACAAGCTCTACATTAAAGGGAAGGTGAAATAGTCGTACTGCGTGAGGCAAGCAATATAGAGCGACGAAGGCGACAGACCAATACCGAAGGCTCCGCTTTCACCAGCCGCTGAAGGGATTGTCATTAGTCTGAAGCTCTGGGAGCTTACACCGTACCTACCGTTCACTGCAAACTGAAGCTTGACTAGCGGATGCTCAGGAAGCGTATTGGATGGTGTGTGCATTATCTCATGGTCTCGCCTCGGATGGTGTCCACCACCTCCCATGAATAATTGCGGCTGCGCTGGAGCTGATTCAGGCTCGTGGCTTGACGCCTGGATCCCGAAGAAGTCAGATGTCATATCGAATCACTGGTATAGTGGTATGGAATTCGGTACAACTTCCATGGGCGCAGCAATCTCATCGAGTGAAACATCCGTACTGCACCGCACACATGCTGGGATCACAAAACTGAGTTCTTTAGCTAAATTGAGATGCATGCGTACGATGAAAGTACGGCCGCTTGCTCCGTTTGCATTCGCAGTTCTTCTTCTGACTTGTATACGCGCCAACTCTTCACATACCCATCAATGCTGCTGGTCATCAGAGTGTCATTGTGCCACGTTATGCCTGTGAACAGCACGGTTAATGTAACTCAAAGAGTGATCAGGGATGGAAGAAGATTACCTGTAACATTCTTCGTGTGCATATCCAGATGTTCTACTCTCGAAAGGACGTGTCCTGAGTCATCTAGAAATGCTACTCCCGCTCCGCATCCCTTCCCGTAGATCACTGTGTTCTGCGCCTGTGAATAAGGTCAGCACTTCATCAAGCGATTCCTCCTGCAGCATCAGGAACCTTTGTCTGCGACCACGTGATAGAATACGCAGCATAACCATCTGGAGGGCTGATATGACTAAGCAGCCGGAGATCGTATTTGCGCTGCCCATCATCAAGAACCTTTATCGTTGTTCTCATGTTAGCACAACCGCTGTTGTTACTCTGATTTGGGTGAATACCTGTGTATCTAAACTCCACAAACAGACCGAACCGTCCGTGCTTCCTGTCGCCAACCACGGACTGCTGTGTGGTGGTCTTTTGTCTGGATGGGGTAAAAAGAATGAGCGGTAAGTCACAATCAATCAGGATTCATTCGTGGGAACACACATGGATGCCAAGCCACAGCAGAAGTCCATCCGTTATGAAGGGCGTATGATCCACAAAAGTCAAACTGGTAGTTGACACTGCAGTGTCGGGCAGTGCGATGAGTGAGATTTCATACATGCAAGGGCGGTATTACAATACCGCTGAGCAGAAGGGTCTGGGAGACAGTATTCCCACAGCGTGACTTTTCGTTTCCCGCCCAGCGCAAGAAACACGTGTGTATTCCCTGCGCCGAGGACAGAGCTTGAAGGACTCGCTGTCGGTTGGATCACCGGGCTCCAGTCGAGACCTATATAAATGTGGTCAGTTTGGAGTAAATGTGAAGTGAGAGAGCATCTTACTCACTGTAGATAGAAGCTCCAGTCTCCGCCGAGCCTCTTCAGCAGATATCTGATTGGCATCAGCAAGCATGAGTCCTTGGATAACGATAACAAATAAATAAAAAGAGAACACAAGACATGGATACCGTATCAGAGATGTCGAAACCATCAGACGCTTCTGCGAGACGTAGATATAATACATCAGATAGACAAGTGACCTGTTCCCTGAGCTTAAGCTTTTTCCAGTTCGCTTATGTTATAGAGATGAAACAAACCTCGCTCCATTCAGACATGAGTCTCGTGGGCGGTGGTCGGAACACAGATACGCGGTCATCAGTGCTGATCGTGGCCAACAGTTGTCTGTGGATGACAAGTCAATTGACTGCCGATGAGTGACACAACGAGCTTTGCGTCAGTTGTCAGAGCTGTTGCATACCCGCCATTAACAGCGCAACCGGGCGGCGACCACTGTGCAGCGCGAAAGGCGGGCTTGATTGCTCGTTTCATCGTGCCGTCCTTGTCCTGCTTGTAAGGAAATGGAGGAACTGGATGATGATGGAAGCAAGTGAGCGCCCAATAAAGCGGATTCATTGCACATGACACGTGATCTCCACTCAACTGAGTGTCAGGCATTGTGCGCCGTACTGTGATCAGGCAGCATGCGGCCTACCTTCCACGAGCCAGGTGTGGTATGGATACGCGCATATGACACTTGCTGCCCTCCTGGACCTTGCAAGTCCTGGTAGGAATGCAACAGTGTCATAACATTATACATTGTACAAAAATAATTTTTTGAATTTTCCTTATATTGCTCAGAAACATTAAAGATATTCATATCAATATATGACGATGTAAAATACTTACCTCAATGTAAATCACGCGCTCCGTGACCACTGCGATCACGTTGGCCTTTTTGGTCCAAAGCAGTGCATTTGGGTACTGAGGGCAAGATCGATACTCACTCACCACCTCATAGCTGTCCAGCATCTTCTGTGGTACAAAATCTGGTCTTTCGTTATTTTCCAAACGGCTAATGTGAAAGAAAATGTTTTTCCTATATGACGTCATCAAGGAAATGGCTTCTTACGTAATTCCAAACTTAGGTGAAAAGAGTATACTGACCAATAGAAAGAATCTTTTCTTGGAATTTGCGAAGCCCAAATATTTCGGGCACACACCAAGTTTTGTTGTGTCCTTCTGGCTGTTGTTACCCTCCACCAGAAAGATCGCTTGGGGTTTTGGTAGTACAACCTGGAAAACATGCTACAACAAGGCCCAGTGCCTATGACGTACATCTTCCTTTACTTTTGCTCATGGACCCCAATTTTATTATCATTGGTCAAATCTTCATAATTTCAGTCTTTACTGCGAAATTCGCTGCATGTTCTGATTTTGCGTTAATACATTTCGTTGTTGTTCTTCTTCTTCACTCCAATACAGGGCCGAACAACGGCGTCTGGTGGAGGAGGAGGACAAGTTTCGTCGTCTGTTTGCCGAGGACCCCCGAAATCGGGAACTGGACGATCCTCATCTGCTTCTGCAAGATGTCTTTTCTCTTTCGCCCAACGAGTGGACTTTTCAGGACGAGGATGCTGACGAGGTACCTCCCCACAAGATCCATCTAATCTAACTACATCTTTTTTATTTGTTTGAAATGGAACGTTTTTTATATTTCCGCGGATGTGGGCACGTGTAGTATGGCAACATAGAAAAAACAAAGATGATGAAGAAGAAGAAGAAGAAGAAGAAGAAGAAGAAGAAGAAGAAGAAGAAGAAGAAGAAGAAGAAGAAGAAGAAGAAGAAGATGGAGGTGAACTGTTTGTCTCAATTTTTTGGCTTGCAGAAACGGGTGGCCAAGTTGTTGGCTCAGAACAGACATCCTGTAGCAAGTGGAAGGGCCATCGTGGACACCAAGCAACAGTTCCTGAACAACTGGGACACTTTCACCAAGGGCATGTTCAAGGGTTTGCGATGGGACAATATCTTCATCGCCGGTGGCGCCGTGCTGGGTACCTAGCATCTCCGCATCTTACAATTGTGACTGATGATGATCGATCAGAATTCTCATCAAAGCGTTTTATGACTTGCCTTTCCCACAGCTTGTCTCCAGCCGGATGGATTCACCAAGTACCCCAACTCAGACATCGACATCTTTGTGCACGGTATTAGCGACGAGAACGAAGCCAATCAGCTGGTACTTGAGTTTGATGCGGTCCTTGACATCTTTGACTTCTAATATGGCGTCCATCTGCACCTGCAGTTGAGGCACATTCACGAGACCGTAACAGCCAATACCAAGGGTGAGGGAATTGTCATCCGCACAAGGCGCACAGTCACTATCATCAACTCGTTTCCCTATCGCCACACTCAAATCATTTTGAGGTACTTTGCTCAAGTTATTTGTTTACCATACAAGGTGAAAGCGTGTCCCTTACTGTCCGTCACGCAGGTTGTATAAATCTCCAGCTCAGGTGCTGCTCGGTTTTGATGTGGATTGCTGCACATGTACGACAGGTCGCCTCTGGTTCTAGAAGCGTGAGGTCTTACACCCTTTCGTACGCGCAGTTGGGTTCGATGGTCAGGATGTTTGGGCTATGGAGCGCGGAAGGCGTGCCCTCACCAAGCGATACAACTTGGTCAATCCGTCACGCCGCAGCATGACCTACGAGAGCCGGTACGCCGGAGTCCCGCCGTGTGGTGGTCTTTTAAGTGTGCGCGTTCTCATGCATTTTTCCTTTTGCGGAGCAGATTGTTTAAGTACAGCAAACGTGGCTTCGCTGTAGTTGTACCCGATCTCGATCTGTCGCACATCAACCAGAAGCTCTATGGCCCCACCGCCACTCCCTCGCAGTTCCAAGGTCTTGCCAAGCTTATCGTCTATGACAACCGACTCTCCAACCCTGTGCCGATCTACGGGTACGAAAGGGAGACTATTTACGCCTGAATGTTCTCTCCTCCTTTAACACGACGCCCCTTTCCTACCATGGCAGCCGAGGACGGCGGGCTCAGGAACAGGCTGATGAGGCCAAGTCCGATTACGATGGGGACCTCATTATCCCCTGGGGTCCTGGCCTCACAGCAAAGGATGTGCTCAACAGGCTCAATGCTACGGACAAGTCCCAGTTCTTCGCCAACAAAGTCAGGGACCTCAAGGCCGGCAAAACCCCTGCGGCGAGCACGCACAAGCATCTCTTTGTCCCTGGTCTTGATGATCTTATCCAAGGGTACGATTGTGGATACTACTGTTCCCTTCGCGAACTCACTAACCAACTTGCCCTTTCCTCCGCACACATTCTCGTCAACAGCCAATTTTGGTGCAGCACGTGTGCTCAGAAGGTAGACCTGCCCGAGGAGGAGCCACTCGGCATCTTTGTGCAGAGGAAGGTGGATTGGGACAAGAACGCACTTTCATACCAGGACATCGACGGCGGGTTCAAGCGATCTGCGCTATTTACTGGTAACGAAGAGCACACACGACGAGGGGAGAGGATTCCGTCCGTGTCAAGTGTCTCATGTTCGTTTCCATTGCAGGCAGTTTCCAGACGCAGCTGCAGGAAGACTGGACGGCTGGTGTGTATCAGGACAGCGCGTCGGCGCCACCATCCGGTCAGCAGCCCTACGCCTCCACGAAGGCACCTGTTGCCGCTAGATCACCAGTCAAGACCCCAACGAAAAAGAAGCCGGCAATCTCTCCCGCTCCTAAGTCTCAGATCTCCACTCCACCGTTCTCAACCAAGACGGCCTTGCCCTCCTTCGGTTCTTACGGTCAGACGGCTCCATCTCCAGTGCGTTCCCATTTCTTCTTGCCTTGTTGTCTGCTCCGAGAGTCATCTGATCATCTGTGGTGTCTCCTTATGGTGATAGGCAAAGAAGACCGTCGACCAATTTGCTTGCGCTTCCTGCGGGGTGGAGTTTATCTCTCAGAACCAGTTGTACCGGTAACGTACTCTGCACATCACGGTTCTATTTGATGGGATATATGTTGGTACTCATTTGTCTTGTCCAGTCATGCAAGAGTATCGGGCCACACCTTGGATGAAACGGAAGGCAAAGAGCCGAAGGTAGGCTCCACGGCCTCGTCGTACTTGTCGGTTCCCGGAACACCTGTCAGGACCTCTTCCTACGTGTCGCCCGGCAGTGCTAGTCCTCCGCGCTCGCCCGCGCCTGCCACCGTGCCGATTTCTCCATCGCAGATCTACTCTACTCCGACGCTGATCGAAACCTCCACCCCGCTCGACCTCTCTCAGTTCGGGCCTCAGCCGGGAGGCGACATTTTCTTTACCTTACCCTCGTCATCTTCGTCTTCGTCCTCATTCTCGAATGATTTCTACACCCCTCCTGCGTATTCGTCTAGTGTGTACTCGGCTGCGCCTTCAACCCCGCCAGGCTTCGGTGCGTTCCTTAAGACCCTGGGGGGTGATCTGCAATTCTTACCCTTACGCGCAGATGAGGGGCCGTCTTACAAAGCAAGTAGCTACTCTTACCCTGGCGAGGAATCAGAGGGCACTACAGCGCTTCCGTGGGAAGGCAAGAATGTAAATGATGATATGACCAAGGCGCTGCTGCTTCTTGGTTCTCTCTCGCGCGGTCACAAGATCACCTCCGTACGCCCTTCCTTGATCGGTTTTATGCATAGGCTTATTTAATGATTCTAAATAACAACAGGAGGAGAGGACGGTATTGAAGAAACTCGCCATCCAAGGCAACAGCATCATTCTGGCTGCGGTCCAAGTGTTCGAGTTGGAGCGCGATGAGGAAGATCTGATCCACACTCTCCAGAGGCTGGCGCTTCACCATTCATAAGTAGGAGGATCCACCCACTGTCACCACGGACCTGCGGTCATCCTCCTTGCATGACTTCATATAGTAATCAACATGACCGCGTTTTCTTCCCGTGTTGTCCGGCAGGCGCACGCTGTAGAACGAGTCCTCAGGCACGTCTCTGGGTAAATGCACCACCCGCACATGCCTAAACCAGCCCAGCCAGCGCAACGGTAGTGGTCTGTCTTCCGTTTCGTTCGATTGGCGCGGCAGAACAACAATGCATGGCCCCTCGTACGCCCTATCGCCCATCACTAGCTCTTCAATCCCCCTCCTGCAGCGACTAGCGTTAGTCCCTCACCAACTTTTACATTCGGTTGATCGTACCCTGCTATGAGGTAAGGCGATTGCGAGTTGACCTGCATCATTGTTGGGAGTGTACTCACCACTACTTGCTTGCGTGGGATACGGTACCGCCAGCACAGCTCTTCGGCTAGCCGCAGCACCACCGCTGTGGACAGCTGCGGGAGCCATCTGCGCGAAGGATGTCCATGAGCAAGACACATGAGTAATGGCTCATACAAGAAGCGGAGAGCAGCACTCTGCCATGGCGAGCGTCTTCCAGGGAACGTGCTGATGCGGCATCAAGCCCATGTATCGCGCAAGGAACCGTTCATCCTCAGCACAGAGGTGGGCCAGCACTCCGCCAGTCCTGTGGGTGATTGGTCATGTGTGCAGCCGAAGAGGATAAGGTATGCGCGGAAGGTCACCTTCGGAGAACGCTTGCGCGCCACGTTGCACCTTCGGCCAGGAAGAGGTACCAACGCATGCACGTCAGCTGCAGGGAAAGTAGTCCACAAGGGTCTAGCCACTCTACGATCATTAACAGCAACTGGAAGTTTCGCCTGTGAGTATGACGCTGAGAGAATAAGACAGAAACGAGATACACCTACCTCGTCAGGGAGATCCAGGATGTTTCTGCCTGGTCGTGGCTTTACAGGAGGTATGCAGGTAGCGACTGCACACCGTTACCTGTGAGTCAGCGCCTGTGCAAACACGCAGCGGGACGCGTGGGATTGCACCTTGCTGGCGATTAGGGATGGCAAGGAGTCGGTATGCAAGCACTTCCCCCGTCGGGCCCAGTGGTGATTCGAGCCAGCGAGGGGCTGCTGTTACGGCCATTTGTTCTTACGAGTACAGGGAATGTGCAATGTCGCTTGGCCTTACGCTCTGCGTTTCCGGAACACAACACGCCACGTATGCAGCTAGGACTGTAATTTACAAAAAGAATTTGTTGTCGCCAAACCGGTTTGGTTTATGAGTCCTCTCCACAGCTTCGAGAGAAAACGACAACATGAATAGACTCGGCGCGGAAGAAGGGATGCATATCCGCCGTGGGAACCTCAGTCATGCTGAAACCCTTGGCTTTCATCTTCTCCAAGAAGCTGGACTCGATCCGAGCGTCACGCTCCTTGTACGACATAATACATTTGGTCGCCCGCTGGCGTTCGCTGCTGTGTGAGAAAGTGTCCATGTACGGAAAACACCAGGAGGCGGGATTGTACCGTGACGGAGGGCGAGAACAGAAGTGTGTGAAGAGTGTTGGCAAGTATATCGAGTACCGCAGGAAAGCCTATGACGTCCGCGGCCATGATGTAGTCGTATCCACCCGAGCCATCATTTACAAAATCTGAAGCGTCCCTTCGCCAGTCGAGCTCCGTCACTTTGATGCTTGCACCCACAGCATTCTGGCCAGACTAGTTTAGGTACTCGAAGAAAATGGAAGAGAAGCCAGTACCTGGGTGTTCTTTTGTACATTCTCTTGTAGAGAAGGCACCACTTCTGTTCTATCCGTGAGGACAACATGTGCACCTTGCATTCCTAACGCCAAGCCGACAAGACCACACCCTGCTCCCACTTCGAGCACACGCTTACCTCCCCAGTACTCCCATGGATACTTGTGCTCCAAGTACTTGGCCAAGACGATGGCCTGTGAGTGAGCCTCTCAGTAAGCAGCGAGAATCCTACAATGAATGTGGAGTTATACCCCATCCCATATGCGAAGGCCGGTGTTGATGATAGGTGAATCATTTCTATCAGCGCCCTGAGTGGTTGGTACATTAAAGGCTGATGAATTCAACTGTAAGTGCCTCTTTATCACAGTTCCTACAAGAGCAGCTGCGTACTCAAGCGGCGATCGAAAAAGGTGATGCCATCACCAACGTCCCAGAGAGCGTTATGCAGGGTGCGAATGACGCGTGTGGCCTCTTGTCTGTCAGCCTCCTGAAAACTCTGCCGTATGCTAAGAAGTGAGCATGCGTCATGCATCAGTAGTACTGCATTCCTCGGTGTGAGGTTCAGTACAGCTGCTGTACCTTAGCGTCATCAACAAGTGATGACAGTCGTCGCTTGATCAGCCTCAATTTCCAGTCTGGTAGAGTCTGATGGCCCTGATCCCGTTGCAGCATGCTGCACACACCCTTGTGCTCCGCACGGCAGCAACCACCGCTGCTCACATACACCGGCCCTTGCGCCACCTGCTCCACACAAAACAACCACTCTTCATCAACTACTTCGTAATGTTCAAATAAAATATTTTTAAATTCCAAAAATGTTCAACAAAATTGAAATCCTAATAAAAATTGATTAAATAAATAAATCCTAATAATTTAAAAAACTCGAGTACCAAGTGGATGAGGGCAGGATAGAGAGGGGCACCGCCCCAAAAGATGTCCTCGTGGGCACCACAGCAGTCAAAGAAGCCAGTGACGTCCTCGCCATCCTCGTCGCCACCGTTGCAGCTGCTGACGTAGGCGCCAGAGTGAAACCCACAGCATGCCGCCGCTGTTTTCGTATCAAACACGCTGCCGCACTGCGCGCACACGTCCTTCCCGGGTGCGAGGGTGGCATAGTGCTCACACAGGCTGGTCACCTCCCTAACTAACTCTTCCATGAGGCTGAGGGTGGCGCACTCGTGGACCTCGTCAGTGAGGTGAGTGCTTTTGAAGGTCCTGTGTGGTCTCTTTCTTACGCCAAAAGACAACCTACAAAAACCTCACTAGTGATTGGTTCAGGCTTAACTGATGACTGAACACAGGAAGCCGCAGCATGGGTACAGTGTCCAGTCCATCGACCACAAGCCGGCAGGACAAGAGGCAGCATGTCCAAGTGAGGCCTGAGTCTTCGGAACTAACGAGATGAGGTGAGTTTCTAAGAAGAAGAGTAATAAATAACGAATTAGACGTGATCAAAAGGGAGCACAAGCGCACAACACATACGCAACACGAAAACAAAACCGTTGCCCATGCGCGAGCAATCGAAAAAGGGCCAGTAGTAGTGCTCGTCGTGCATCCCGGCACTGGATAAGAACGATGATGAGGCGAAAGAGGCAGAGAGTGAGAGGTCGGGACGAAGTCGGCGTGGAGGTGCTAATAATCCTCTTGCATGATGAGTATCCTCTCTTGGTTAACAGGCAGATCCTCGCCTAGGAGGTAGGGACGGTGCTGAACCATGGTGAGCATGTCCCGCGCGGTGATGGTGCCCTCGGGCTGATTAAATACAGATGTGAAGGTAGGGGACGTGGTCGTCCGTTCTGCAGCGAGCCCCGATGGGGTGATCATCGATCGTGTTCGCTTGCATGACGAGAGGATGTCCTTTAGATGATGCTGTTCGAAGGAATCATTAGTGCCATACTAAGCGATGTTGCCTGCCGCCGCAAAGATGGCCGTACCTCCATGGCGAATGTCATCAAGTTGACAGCATCAGGCGATATCTCGGTGAGGCCTGCTTCGATGGCTATTTTGTACATGCGGTTCCTCAGCGCCCATGATGACGGCGAAGTCGCACCGCCAAAGTCATGAGCCGGTCGCAGATGATCTGCTCATTCATAGCAACAGCGCAGTGAGCAACCTAGCATGTGCTCTTTCCACGGAAATGAGACTGGCCGTACCGCTGCCGAGCTGCCTCACAACAGGAGACGGCCGGCGAGGAACCATTCGAGTGCGAACGATGCTCGCGGCGCTTGCCGCGGGCGCAGCAGCAGTCTTGGCTGCTGAGGTCGAGGTCTTGAGACGCTTGGCCGACGTGGCCACTGCGCCGACATCGCTGCTGGCCTCTCGCTTGATACCAGTGCTCGGCTGCGCTGGCACGGCGAAGGAGGGAACAGCGCTGTAGGCGTTGCGGATGAGCGTCTTGATCAGCTGATTGTGTAGCGGCACTGCCACAACATACATTGTAGAAAAAATAAGGTAAGATTTTTACAATTAATTTATAAATCAAAAATAAAGAAAAAATCAACTCTGCCCTAAATGCAACAAGCAAATTGATTAAAAATTTGAATTTTAAAGGGGACGGGCACCATACCATTATCAGCACCAAGAAGCGCGTAGACCTGGCAATCGAATTCAAATTTCGTCAATTTCGCAGCCAGGAAGGCGCGCAGGCAGTTCCAGTACTCATCGGCAGTCTCCCTCGACACCACACCCAGCAAGCTGGACTTGACACCATCCACATCGATGCGTTCCATGCTGGGTTCGCAAGGGCACCCCCAGCGGGGGGCTACAATGTAAGGGGGGCTTAGCCCGATGTTTTGGGGGGGCGGTAAGGCCCAACCTCAAGCGATTAAAAAATCAATTATCTCAGCAGAAAATCAGGAGGCGGGAAGAATTGCAGCAAAAATGAAATAGTTTCCCAAACTTTTAATTTATTGGGTTAATTTGCCTTTCCTGTGATCCGCAACTGCACAGCTGTCGGGCGAGGATCGGCAGCACGCTTGGCACAGCCGCAACGAACAGACCTTGTTGCTCGGGCGCTTGCCGCAGGCGCACAGCTGGTGATCTTTGCGAGGTGGCGTGGTTTTCGTTGGTCGAGGTGGCGAAGGAGTACGAGGCGGTGATGTGAGAAAGAGTCTTGGAGGAGTAGCCGGAGGTGACGGTGTTGGAGGATCAACCGATATCTTTGGTGGTGGCTGATTCCACACGGTAAGTCTGCCACTTTCATCGTATTTTGCCACAGCATCCTTCGACCAGAAGCGCGACAACGCGTAAGAGCAGCCTATCGGGATTGTGCCATTGAGTTCCTGCATCGACTCGCAAACAATCCGCTCCACCATCTCCGCCTCTGTCGTCCAGTCGCTATCTTCCGGCAACTCCACCAATATCTAAGGGGAAAGAAAGACCATCAGACGGATTGTGGTTGCTCAGACCCGTCTATGCGCAGTGTCCAATGTACCTCATCGTGAATGAATCCCATAATGCGATATCCAACCATGTACAAATTCCACATTGCAAGTTTGGCGCCGTCTGCTGCAAGACCTAGAGGTTGAACAATGTTAGATAGCATAAGGCAGTGAAAAAACGTTGCAAGAAACGAACCTGAAAAAGGGGTATTGCATGCTTGCGTGAAGGTAACATAGCCGCGAACACGGCCAGTGAGAGTGGCGACACTGCTTCCGAAGATACTGGTGTAGAGCTTCTCGCTACCTGTTGGATTTTCCTCGCTTATCAGCTTACGGATTTCAGGGTTGCGGCATATGGCCCTAATGCTGTCCCAGACTTGCTTCTGCCATACAAGGCTTTTGTGCTTTTCGGAAAGTTTGAGTGTTCGGCCACGCAGCAGATTCTTGATCGCACCTGCACAGAGGAAAACACGTCGGCATCGGAGATAGATATCTTCTTTAAGTTTGCGTATACGTACGGCCCATCTTACCGGGCCCTTGTAAGGCCAAAGCCGTTTTGCATTCTTCCCACTGGCACTGCAGGTTGTAGGCCACAACTGATAGCTCACGTTCCCGCAAGTACTTGTATAACTCAGGGTACACATCCTTTATGAGGCGCTTGCGGAATGACATGGCCTCTTGAAGAATCAAAGAACAACTTAAGCTTGGGCTTGGATAAATTACAGAACGAGAAGTAAGCGTACCTAAAAAGCTCATATCTACATTATAACCAACTTTAGCGTACTCCATGAGTCCGCCGGGTGACAATCCACCAGGGATACCAAAGTTGATAGCCTAATCGTCACGAAAGGCAAGAACAGGCCATAAGAGGACGCCTTAGCCAGATAAGACATTGGCACGTACTTTGGCCCGCTGGCGGAGGGCGGTGAACTTTTTCCGTAGCTCTTCATCTGGAGACTCCTTCCAAGACATAAATTCTTCAAGTGGTACTCCTTCAAACATAGAAGCGGTGAAGGAGTGTGGATCAACACCCTGTACATGAACAAATTAGATTTGAGAATACCCAGCTAAAAGGAGACATTGCAGTTACCTTACGGATTACATCAGCTAGATTGGATTGGCCGTAGCGCGCTTCGCATACCGATGCAAGGGTGCACAGCTCAATGTAGGCGTAATCCACGGCAAGGAGGAGACGACCTGGTGAGGCCTTAACTCACAGGTAAGCAATGTTCGGCTCTGAAAGCGCTACTTGAATATGTACCCTAAAGAGCTCTCTGAAGCCTCCTTTGCGAGGTGTTTGCTGTATTGAAGGGCTTCCGCAGGTGCTACGGCCGTTTCGCACCATCACTGTGTACTCAGGATGCACAATTGGTTTCTGAAGAACAATTAGCAAGTGCTAGATCACATTCAGGCTGGTAAGCATACACGAAGATGTTCGAGAAAAGCCAGATGGCGAGAAGCTCGATCCATGTCCACCCAGGTTCGGATGAATGGATGAAAATCCACGTATTGCAGCCTAAACGATGAGGGAACGATTACTATTGGCTCTGACATAAACGCTGCATGACATCACGTACCAGACCTTGGACGAAGTGGAGAACTTATTTGTGACTGCTGTCTTCTTCACTTTGACAGACACATCATAGAGAGTCTTAATCTCTTCTTTGGCCTGCACGCACAAGTCTTAAGAAAACAATATGACACCGTGCTTGTAGAGTTGGTACCTGTAAAAGGATGTCAGATAGCTTCTGTTGTACGACACTTGGTCGGTCCCAATAACGCAGGAATTCCTTGCTTAACAGACCCTCTTCCTCATCGCTGCTTCCGTCGTCGAACTGATTTGAGTAATGATTTTTCCCTAAAGGTGAAGAGCAAGGATCTTCAGTTTCTTGCTGATCGTCTTGATCGCTATTCTTGATCGTTTCCAAAAACTTGGCCATCTTCCTATCCTCGTGAAAGAGGCCTGCATAAGAGATTAATTAGAGTGGACAAACACTAGCACCTAATTCATCACCGCACCGCGGAAATCAGGATCCTCAACAAGCGTAGATGTGGAATCGTAGAGCACCCTTTCATAGTGACGCTGTAAACGCCGAGATTGGGCTACATCGATAGCCATTCTGCGTACGTCACAGCATGATCAGCAGCTCAACATCAACTTCTTCTTTACAGCGAACTTACCCGTTTCTTGTCACATCGCCAAGTACTATGCTTGCTTTGACTTGAATACCTTCGCTCAGTGGTCCGTAATCCTGTACTAGTGGTTAGCAGAGTTTGCCTCTCACATTAGTAGCAGAATACAAACCTTTAACGCGTTGTTAAGGATCTCATTCCTGTGCGGTAGCATTATTTTCACCGCAAGGCCATGCATCTCCGGGTAGGCAAGGGCCATCAATTTGACATCTCTAACGGCATCGATGAACATCATGTCTATTTCCTCTTCTATGTCTAACTCCTTGTCTCTGTATTTAAATGGTAGTTTGAGTTAACTTTACGTTTTAGTTGCCATGTGTTTCGCGTACTCGTCATTGTCTATGGAAGGGTAGAACCGAAGACCTCGTGGCCGTGATGGCCGCAGAATCTCTTCATTAACAGTCTCCTGCGTCAGATAATCCTGCATCAATACGTTGAAGTCTCTTGGTGTGGGCCAGATATCTTCAAGTCCTAGCCTATTTGGAGTAGGAGCTGATCAGTTTTTCATATCTTCTTATCAACAACTCTTTCATACCGAATGAGCATGTCCAAGAAACTGACATCGCGCAGTCGAGTTCGGTTGGCAACTTCCCACCACCATTCCAAGGCGTTGCCCTCATCTATGTCAATCAGACCACCTGCATAAGTTGCACGTATTCTGCCACCGAAGCGCATGCCGCTTACCATGTCTTTCAAGGTATCGCTTCACCAGATGAAAGTCGACCGCTGCGTCATGGCACACGAAGGTGCACTCCTTGTGATTCGTGATAAAGGCCGCCAAGTCGTTCGGGCCTTCGATGATCACATTTTTAGCACCTGCCATATTCACGTAGGCATGAGTCAAACAATTTTTAAAATTAATAAATATAAATTATTAAATTGTATATTTGACTATGAAACAAACTTCAATAAATATTAATTATTGGAAAATGTTCTATTACCATTACTGGCGGCAAAGAAGCTGATACGGTCGACAGTGGCCTCCAGTTCATCAGTCGTGCGCATGTAAGCAGTCGTGGCGGCCGAGAAGCACAGAGGGTTGTCCGCCCACATCTGCGCGTGGGTCCCGTTTTCGTCATCCTCCAAGTACGTTCGAAATCCGATAAGATTTTTAAGATGTAATCCATTTGGCTTCTTCTGGTTATTAAGCAGGACTGCGCCTTGCCCCTCTTCATACCTCACATAGGGTGCCTGCGACATGTCCCTTTTGGAAAGAGAGGGATGTTCAGGATCGAGAGCAGTGTCCTTTGGAAGAAGGGAAGGATAGAGAGCAGTAAGACAAATATGAATCCTTTTTGGGCGAGCAGAATTAAATTAGAGGAACTTTTTCTTGTTTTAGCTCGATATTCTCGATTCGAGAAAACATCACTCCGAAAAAGAAATATCAAGAGAAAACGTTGTGAAATTTAGGCTTTTTTTCCTTTCTTGGGTAACCGAGCCGCTTAGTTGTGATGCTGGGATCCCGTTTTTCTACTTCAGGATGCACATGGCTGGTGTTGTATAAAGGGAGAACGGACAGGCAAGACTTACACACAAAACAAGCTGTACTGGGAGGAAAAGCATGAGCAAGAAGAGCTTACGAGTGAGGCGCTCACAGGAGCGCGGGCACGCTAACCACGGCTGGCTGAACACCTACCACACCTTCTCCTTCGCCGTCTACCACGACCCGGAGTTCTCAGGCTGGTCGAGTCTGCGCGTGCTCAATGAGGACCGAGTCAAGCCTGGCCAGGTAAACCCCAACATACATTGTTAGAACGCTGCCCACGCTGACGTACTTGGGCGCTTCAGGGCTTTGGGCTGCACCCGCACCGCGACTATGAGATCTTTAGCTACGTCATATCCGGTAGACTGGAGCATCGGGATACCATGGGAAATCAAGAAGTGATCCAGCGCGGAGGCGTCCAGTTCACTTCGGCCGGGAGCGGCATCATGCACAGCGAGTACAACCACTCAACGGAGGAGCCCGTGCATTTCCTGCAGGTGTGGCTCAAGCCCAATCAAAAGGGGCTTGACCCCAACTACCAGACCGTCTATTTCACGGAGGAAGAGAAGCGAGGCAAGCTGTGTCTCATTGTGGCTTCGAAGGAGGATGCAGAGAGGCATGCCGCCGAAACGCGCATGAAAAAGCCCGTCGTCATCAATCAGGATGCGAAAGTCTACGCGTGTGTCCTGATGAGAAATGAGCAAATCACGTACAGATATGGCGCGGAGAGGTGTGGGTACCTGCACGTGTGCGATGCGGGCGGAAAGCTGCGCGTTGTTGATGAGCTCAGCAGCTCTCATATCGTGCTTGAGGGCGGTGATGGAGCCTTCATCGAACCAGGCACACGGCTTCAGATCGTGGGCAACCAGGACTTCCAGGACAGAGACAAGAAGGTCGAGTTCCTCCTTTTTGATCTGGCCAAGGAGAACAGTGCGCCACCTCTTTGAATGTACAATACCGAGAACGATTTGATAAAATATGAAATTTTTTTCGACAAATGAAATGTCATGTCGACACTCAAACTTTCATCTGTCAAGACAGGTGTCGACGCCCTAGTTTCTGTCCGGTTGCTGCACTCCAGACTTCCGGAATTCGCCAACTCCTCCTGCTGGCTCGTTGCTCTCGTCACACACAACACTTCTTTCTCGGGTGTAGCCATGGCTTCGTTCGCGGATGCCCTCTTCACACAGGTGCGTCCACGTGAAACTCTTTCTCACCACTAGTGACGGCTTTCGGAAACACGTCTCTCGCTCTTGAATCGATTGATGGATGGATGCAATGTTTTTTGCTCAAATGCACATTTGTGCGTGGATGGATGGGTTGTGTAGGGCGCGCGAGTATGGGTGCCCCAAGGGGAGGACGCATGGGTGCCTGGCATTGTGACCGAGGACGAAGTGGCCGACCGCGGTGTAGTCAAGGTGGACCTCGTGCTTGAAGAGGACACCGTTGACGATGACGACCAACTGGAAGAAATGCCCTCGGGCAAGGTACGCTTAAATAATAAATTAAAAGTAGTGCGTAAATATGCAACAATTAAAAAATATTCATACTGTATTTATTTATTTATAATTATTGTCGCACTATATAATTAAATAAGATTTACTAGCCAATTAAATGAAAATTAAAAAATGTGAGAATATTTCTAAATGAGTTAATGCGTGCAGGTCGTGGAAGTGCCAAGAGCACAGCTTCTCGTGCGCAACCCAAAGGTAACGAGACGTTGCAACTTCGTACATAAGTTGTGCTGTGTTTCGCTAAACGCGTGGTATGCAGATTCAAGATGGTGCAGATGATCTGACGACACTCAGTTACATGCACGACCCGGCCATCCTGCACGCTCTTCATCTGCGCTACCGATTGGACATGATTTACTCCTATGCGGGACCTATATTGATTGCGCGTACAGAATCCCTGCCGCTCACACTAGTGACCAGTTGAGCACAGGTTGACTTGTGAGACATGTGCGATGCTGTTGTGAACACTTCAGTGAATCCGTACAAGGATCTGGGCGGTCTATACAGCAAAGAGATGATGGACGCGTATGTGGGACAAGCTCAGGGTAACCTGTCGCCGCACGTGTTCGCCATTGCAGAGGAGGCCTTCCGCACGATGCGCATGGATCGTTCCAACCAGTCCATCCTCGTTTCCGGCGAGTCTGGTGCCACTTCATGATGTTCTTTGCCTCCATTTCAATTGAACCACTCATCATCGTATCTCACCACTCCCTTAGGCGCTGGTAAGACAGAAACCACAAAGTACGTGCTGCGCTATCTAGCGGCTATGGCTTCGGCTACCTCTGGCGTGCGAGGAGGAACAAAGGGATACCTCCCTCCTCTAGCCCATAAAGTTTTGGAATCCACACCACTACTCGAGGTACTTCCTCCCCAAGATTCAAAGATTTACTTGAAGAATATGCCAACCAGCTCTCTTCTTTCTCATCGATCTAGGCCTTTGGTAATGCGCGCACGCGGTTCAACAACAATAGCTCGCGTTTCGGAAAGTTCATTGAGATCTGGTTCTCCAACGACACTGGATCTATCTGCGCATCGGCTCTTCGCACAGTACATTCTATCTATTCCTCTTGTCGCATGCGTCAGCACTAATAGCCAATTCATTATCCGATATTTAGTATTTATTGGAGAAATCCCGCGTCGTGCGTCCGCCTGCGGGAGAGCGAAACTTCCACTTCTTCTATCAGCTGCTGGCAGGCGCTGATGCGCAGCTGGTACTATTCTTCTAACAGTTCTCGTTCATTGGGTGGCGGATTCTAACTCTAAAACTTTATTAGCGAGCTCAACTCCGATTAAAACGGGCAGAAGAGTTCAGCTATCTGGAGCTAAGTGGCTGTTATACTGTAGATGACGTGGATGATGGCATTATATTTAAGCAGACTCTTAACGCTATGAAAGTGATTGGGTTAAGTGACAAGGTAAGGGATTGGATTGGATTGGATTGGATCAGACACGATGGCGTCCTTGTTAAATTCTCTTCACTACAGGAACAACTCGAAGTGTTTAAGGTAGCTGCCGCTGTGCTGCACTTGGGTAATATTCAGTTTACCGAAGATATGAAAGAGGCGGCCAACCTCGTTGATGAAAAGGATGCAGACGGTCGCCAGAGTGGTATGTGTGTCATCTTTAGGCCAAAAGTGAGAGGAATGCGGCTCATGATCTTAAGCAGGCCCTACCAACAATTCATCACTCAACATTGTGGCTGATCTGCTGGGCTGCAGCGCTGCAGACATTGCAAGGTCGTTCAAGGAACGAACAATTACCGCTGGTGGTACGCTGCTCATTACACAGCAAGCGAGCATTCCATTAGTGGCCGCATCACTAATGTCTGAACCTCCAATTCAACAGGTTCTAGTGGTCCGGAGCGACTCACAACGCCGCTGAACAAGGCGAAGGCCGAGCAGGCTCGAGATGCCTTCGCCATGCTTCTCTACTCTGCGCTCTTTGATTGGCTCGTGGCGAAGATCAATTCTTCACTACATGAAGACGCTACCAGCGTCTCTGCTTCTCCGCAACCTTCGCATCATTCGGTAAGCTCCTCGTTATTTAGGTCCCGTGGTCTCCTGTTAACAGCGATTGCCATTAGGTTTCCTCATACTTTGGCTTTGGCGGAGGAGCTGGCGCCAGTAGCGGACGCGGGAAGATAGGATCATCGAAGGACTCGTCTTTCATTGCCCTGCTCGATATCTACGGTAGGCATTCATCTCAGCACCTCCATTCTGCTCACTTACTCTCTTCCTTGTCGCGCAGGCTTTGAGAGCTTCGAAATGAACGGATTCCCCCAATTCTCCATCAATTATGCCAACGAGAAACTGCAACAGCACTTCAACCAACACATTTTCAGTATTCCTACCACCGCTTGATTTGTTAAGGTTTCATCAGCCACTAACCTTCGTTTCTGACAGAGTTTGAGCAGAAAGAGTACATCAAGGAAAAGATCGATTGGTCGTACATCAACTTTTCTGACAATCAGGTGAGTTGCTAGAATTACTACTCTGCTATCCCAATAGCATAGAACCAACGCTCTCATTCTCAGGGATGCATCGATCTTCTGGAGAACAAGCCAATGTGTATTCTCTCGCTTCTCGATGAAGAATGCCGCTTTCCCAACGGCTCCGACTCCTCTTTTGCAGCTAAAGTGCGTAAGACTCACAAGGACGATGACTTCTTTGCCATTCCACGTTTCTCACAGACTGGATTCAGCATCAAACACTACGCTGGTATCTCTTCATGCTGACATGTCTTCTATTTAAACTCGATTCTTAATACTATTGCTCCACAGGTGAGGTAACCTACGAAGCGACAACGGGTTTTCTGGACCGAAACAAGGATGTTCTGGTTCCAGCACACCCACTTATTCTGCAGGCCTCCTCAAATCCATTCGTCAAGGTAATGATATGAGCAAACAAGAGATTCCTTGTTGGTGCTAACCAGTTGCCCTTATTCCTTCATAACGTAGATCTTGTATTCGCCAAAGCCAGTAGTCGCTTCAACATCATCCTCAAGTGGAGGCACTAACTCACCGTCAGTTCCCGCAGCCAGCAATTCTGGTCGCCTGCTTGGCGGGCTCGGTTTTGGAAAGGGTGAGTTGTGGCTCATCTAGTATTCTGATTTGATCATCAGCATCTCATCCGCGCATTCGTGATTCTGGTCTGAACAGCCGGTGGATCCACCGCCGCTGCCGTAGCAAGGTCCGGAACGGGCGTTGGCAAGTCCTCCTTCCAGTTCGTGGGAGTTATCACCCAATTCAAGGAATCGCTCAGTCTCCTCATGGATTCTATTGCTGCCACTCAGGTACTCCTCTTATCTGTTTGTCATTCCCTCAAGTGACAGAACAAGTGAATCCCTAAGCTTTTGCGTACCTTATGCAGCCCCATTTTGTACGATGCATCAAGCCAAACGTGGAGCAGAGGCCCGACCTCTTTGTAAAGCCTCTTGTGCTCAGGCAACTCCGCTGTGGTGGTGTGATGGAGGCTGTACGCATCTCGTCGGCCGGCTATCCTTCGCGTACCTCATATGCCAAGATTTACGATCGGTACTCAAGTCTCCCCGCACGGCCCTCTCATCTTGAGCTGACTTGTCTTGCTGTGGTCAGGTATAAGATCTTGATTAAGCATACGCCGGGTCAGGACGATCGAGAATCCTGTATGAATTTGTTCGAGGCTCTGAACATACCTCCAATCGAACGACAGTTTGGTACAACCAAGCTCTTCCTCAAATCGGGAATGGTACGGAGCTCCACGCAAGTTGCTGGCGTTGGCCTGCATACTCAATATCTTTGTAATCTAGATTGCACACTTGGAAAAAGTGCGTACAATGCGGCTCAACTGGGCGGCAGCAGTCTTCCAGAAAAACTGGAGACGAATTGTCACCGAGCGGTGGTATGTCGCCACCCGCAAGAAGGTCATTCGCGCTCAAGCTCGTACGTTTTCGCGTTCTCGTCGCCATCACAACTGCGTCGATCTCTAAACTGTTCCTCACTTGAATTGCTTAGAGGTTCGCGTGTTCCTGGCTAAGCTCGAGAAAAAGCGCCTACGCGAGAACAGAGCCGCCACAGTGCTCCAGAAGTACGCACGGGGCTGGCTCGGCCGTCGTGAGTATAAGAACACCATTCAGGCCGCCGTACTCTTCCAAAGCAGTACGTGGTTCTTCAGCACTTATCTAGGTCAGCATTGAGTAACTAAATGCTGCTGCAGTCTTCCGTGGTGTTTACGCGAAGAAGAAGGAGGAAGAGAGGCTGCGACGCGAAGAGGAGCAGCGCAAGCGTGAAGAAGAGGAGAAACGACTGGAAGAGTGCAGACAAATGAAGTCTGAAGATCACTACAGTCGAATGATGGCCAAGGAGTGGAAGCGTCAAGACGAAGAGCTAGAGCGACAGCGAAGGGAGGCTGAGGAACGACGACGAAAGGAAGAAGAGGAGCAGCGACGACGAGAGGAGGAAGAAAGAAAACGCCTCCGCCGCGAAGAGAAACTGCGGAAACAGGAAGCAGAAAGGCAGAAAGCGCGCGAAATGGAGTACAAGATGAAAGATGAGATCATGAAAGGCAATCAGCAGCAAAAAGAGCTCTTGGAGCAGCTTAATGAGCTTCAGGCTAGGTAGGCGCCTACCATCCACGTCGCGTTGGTTAGAATTAGGCTTACCTTTGGTAAATAGGCATGCGGCAGAGATAGGACTGCGAGACAAGCAAATCAGCAAACTGCAACAGAAGCATGAAAAGGAGATCGCACTCAAGAACGAAGCCATGCAACGCCAAAACGATGAAATGACTGAGCGAGCACGTCGCTTGAAAGAGGAGATGGAGACCGAGCTTGAAAACGTCAACCGAGAATGGCAACGCAAGTTGGAAGATCTCACGTGGAAACAAGATCAAGAGCGCAAGGAGTGGGAACGTCAGCGTCAGGACTGGAGCGTAGAACGCGCCCAACTCATCGCTGAAGTTGAGAAGTGGAAGAAATCATGTGAAGAGCTCGAAGCCGAGCTTAAGGTTCCACTCATATTCAATCTCATCTCACGTGATTTGATACTGAAGCAGTACATACTTTGCAGGTGATGGAAGAGCGACAGAGGGGTATTGTTCAGGAGGCAATGACCAAGCAAGACGAGGAAATCGAAACGATGGCTACTCTTGTCGCTGGCTCGACTGACGAGGGTATTTTTAGCTGCTTTTCCTTTCTAACAAACACTTATCCTTACTCTCCGACAGGTCGAAAGAGGCTGGTGGGGCTCGTGCTTGCCGAAGAGCGGGGCTTCGTTTCCGGCATGCCGGTTCCTGCTGTGGTTCGTACAACAAGCTTTATTTCTTCCTTTATATCCGCTGCTTACACCATCAACTGTCAGGTGTCGTTCCGATTCTTACGCCATTGGGGCGAGCTGTCACTCTACCTGTCAGCCAACCAGCAATCCTACTTGCTGCCCTACACCATCAACAATTTCCGAGCTCTCATTCAAAGTAACCTGCACGACAACTCATTGCTTGCTTACTTCACTTCGAATATCCTTCTCCTGCTTCATCTCATTCGTAAGGTGAGCCTTTTCCTTGTCGCTAATTGATGCTTCTCGAAGCCAGTGCTCCATCCTCACTCCCGCGATGTTTTTATAAAGGAACTGGCTCATATTGCGTTCACAAGAACGAAGCGCTCGCGCGGTCATGAGCGTAGCTTCTCATCATTGCATCGTCGATCGGTCTCCTCCGCACGGCTTATGGAAGCCATCAAGAATCAGGAAGATGAGGCCGACGATACCGATGGCTACACGCTCCACCTTCCTCCACTGGACAATTCCATCGTGAACCCTTATCTCCTATGGAAGTACGTGTGCACCTGTCTCAGTCCCGATCTGTTGTGCTGAAGCACTTGGTTTTGCAGTAAATTGGAGGAGGAGAACTTGATTACAGAACCTCAGGGCAAGGAAGACGACGGCGATCTAGTTGATGAGGGACCAACGGAGGGTCTGCCACCAGTCAAGTGGTTCGAGCGTGAGCTTCGCCGTTTGCTCCGGTATGAGTCTTTCGCGAGTCACATTTATTGCATTCAAGTGCTAATACAAAATCTGATATATCAGAACTGCGCTCACATTACTCCACAACAACTTGCGATCAGCACTGAGGAATGTGCTGCAAAAGGCAGTCTTCGAAACGCCCCTCAAGCTCAAGAATAGCACTACAGCTTCTCGTGATCGCCAATCCAACCGTTCGTTACTTAACTTGATGAGACTCATGCCGGCAAGATTACTTATCACCACACACCACACAGAAACCCACAAGGAAGGAACCGAGGACCAGGAAGAGGAAGAAGAGGGATACATCTCTATTGAGCAGATGACTACAATGATCGATTACTATCAATCTACTTCTCCCTTCTCCTCCAAGGATGACAACCGCGCGAAGCCGGTGAACATGATCAGCGTAATATCGATTCTCAACTACTTCCTGTATGTTCTGCAATCCAACTTCATAGACTTCGTCATCGTCAAGCAGTTCTTTGAGCACACCTTTAGTTTCATTGGTACGTCGCTCGACATTATCTGATAGTGGCAAACAGTTCTTAACCTACCTATCCAGATGCATTCCTGTTCGATATTTTGCTGCTGAGGAAGGATCTGTGTAGCCGAAAGAAGGGCCACGAGATCCGAGTCAACCTGCGCAAGCTCGAACGCTGGGCTGAGGAGACAGGCACTGATTGGGTCGGCCGGTCGGCAGCTTGCCTGGAGCACATCCAGCAGGCCACCGGTGTCCTGTTGATGTCACACACGGAGAAACGCAAGATATGCGCCGATCCCACCCTGCGCAGCACCAAGTACTCCTCCCTCCTACACACTACTGACGATTTGCTGACTCATGCGCGCACTATCCAAGATGTTCCTCCTTGAACGTATTCCAAATTCGTCAGCTTCTTTCCATGTACACCCCTGACGAAGGCGAAGGAAAGGTGTGTAAACTTCTCAACCCCTCGCTAATCAAGTGCCATCATAATCTCATCCTTCACTTGCACAGATACCACTGGAAGTGATGGCGAAGCTCTACGACAGTGGCGGCAGCTCGTCCACGGACGATAAGCGCCGCAAGCCACGCCAGCTCCCGCCCATCGACCACAGGGCACTTCTCATAGATTCCGGTACCCTCCATTCACTGTACCTGCAATGTTCTTAGCTTACTTACTCTTTTGTGTCCAGCTGCGGTCGGCGACCTGAGCATCTCGACGATGCATTACGTAGAGTGCAAGGACGTGCTCGCCCTGCAGCTTCCGCCCACCATCAAGCAAGCCCTTCAGGAGTATGAAAGGGAGAAGGAAGAGGAGCTGCGCAAGCTTCAGGAGCGCGCTGATGAGGAGAAGAAGCGCCGCCTCAAGCACCGCAAGTCCATGGTCTTCTGGTGATCAGCTTTCAGCACCACCACTTCTCTCCACTCAGTGGGCTGCTCTTGTAGTGATTTTATTTATTTATTTATTGACTTCAAACGTACCACCGCACGCACTCTCCGAGTACGACACATCAATGCACACAATCAAGAGGCGACGTACCAGGCAGTGGTCCAGGCAGGAGAGCTCGGTGGAGAGACATGTCCGCGCTGCACAGACGCGAAAGAGGCGTGCAAGAAGGGTTGAACATGTGGACATAAAACTTTATCACAGCAGCATGTGCACGATGACATCATCCATTTAATAAGTTCAACCATCACCATCAAGCCACTGACGGGCACGACGACGGCGCACTTGAACAAGGAAGACGAGGATCACCCACGCAGCATGTCATCCACTCATAGACCACGATTCCCCATCACCACGGACGTGCAGCACAACGGTGATACCACCACGCTGACACTGAGCTGGAGGAGGGAGAGACCAATGAACCATGAACACCGCAAGGGAGAAGTCCACGAGAGCTTGGTGGATAGAGAAGAGCACATAGCGCACGTACATACCTTACTAGTAGGGAGAACCTCTTGGCTTCTTCAGCTGCACCTTAAGCCGCTTATCGCCAACCTGCAAACCATCCATGTGCTCGATGGCCAGACGGGCCGAATCGGGCGACGCATAGCTCACGAATCCTGCGACCGCGGACTATTAGACCGATGGAGAGTATTCACCGGACAAAGCAAAGTGTACATACCAAAGCCTTTGCTAACCATAGTCATTTTGTCCATGAAGACTTTCACACTGAGGATCTGTCCAAATGGTGAGAACAGCGTAAGGAGGTCACCATCGCTGTAGTGCGTCGGCAGGTGATAGATGAAGAGGTTAGCGCCAGGCGGTCCCTGGGCTTGGCTGTTGATGGGGCTTGGCCGACCCATTCCCATGGAGGTAAGCACTGCGAGTAATCGAAGTCAGAAGGAGTTCATGAACAAGTAAACGTAAGAAGCAAACGTACTGCTCATCTGCTTTGCGGCTGCGTAGGGCTGAAAGAGATAGAAAGTAAGAATGTGGAAGAATAGAATAGTTAGGGCTTGAACGTACATCAACCGCTGCGCCATACTGCCCATATTGTTGAGCCATGAGCATCTGGATTTGAAGCTGCTGAGCCTTCAGCTATCAGCAAGAATTAAGTCAGCGCAAACAGTGCTAATTGAGATCTTCGAGGTACACCCGAATAATACATACCTGTGCCATAAGAGCCGCATCCTGTGCGCCGCCAACCCCCGCCACCGGCCTCTTGCTGCTATCCGCAAACTTGACCGTCAGGGGGTTAGTTTGGTCCTACACATACAAACACAAAAGTCTAGTAAGCAAGCGAGCGTGGTGGAAAAGCAAGAAGCGCGTATGGCGAACTAACCTGGTAGAACATCTGCCCGTTGCAGGCACTGATGGCGTTGAGAGCATCATCGCGCCTATCATACTTAACAAAAGCACAGCCCTTGGAGGTGCCATCGGGCTCACGCAATACCACAACTTCGATGAGCTTGCCGTAGGGCGCGAACACAGCCCGTAGGCCCTCCTCACCGACACTGCGGGGCAGCATGCCCACAAACAACTTGTATTCTGCCATTCCTTCCAATGCAGCCATGCCCAGGTCGAATCCCTCTGTACGCAAGCATAGAAGGAGGTTCCTCGTTAGCTCCTCGACGTGCCCCGATCTTGTGTGAACACGCGTCAAGGGGGAAGAGGTGACGTACGAGCAGGCCGGTCGCCCTGGCCCTGGGCATACTTCACCTGAATGGGACTCGACATCCCCGGGAGGGTCTGCTTGCCATGAAGGGTATCGATGGCCAGCTCGGCCGAATCCGAATTATCATATGTCACGAAGGCGCAACCTGGAAGAACATCAATTTAATCAATAATTTATTCTTACTCTCTCTAGAAAGGGAAATTAATTAATTTAAATTAAATGATAAGGGGGGAGGGGAATTAAACACAAGACAAGGTATACCTCGAGATTCGCCGGTCTGGCGATTACGAATGATGGCGACCTCGACGAGTTGCCCAAAGGGGGCGAAGAGGGGGCGCAGGTAGGCCTCGGTCATGTTCTTGGGGATTTGCCCTATGAAGAGCTTGGCTGATCCGAAGCCCCTGGACAGGCCGGCTGCGGCGGCCAGCTGCTGTTGCTGCATGGCGGCGACGATCATGGGATCGTACGCGCCGCTGGGGGTAGTGGTGGTCGTGGTGGTCGGGATGGGAGTCGGGGCGGGGGCTGCAGAAGATGAAGAAGAAGAAGAGGAAGAAGAAGAAGAGGACGGGGTGGGGATGGCAGTCGTAGCTGAAGATGCGGCATTGGATTGATGATCGGGCGCCGATGAGGTCGTGGTGGTGGTGGTAGTGGCGCCTTGACCCGACGCAGTGGTGGCTGTCGTTGAGGGTACCGCAGACGAGGCCTGTTGCTGTTCCATCCTTGAATCTTTGGTGTGTCCTGCCTCTTCCCCAATAGAAACGTTAAGGACAAAAGGAAAAAGAAGAGAAAAAGTATTTCTGTGGAGTTTCATTCCGCAATCGTTTTGGTTTTCTTGAAAAAATTTCGAAATGATAGGGAAGAACCGAATTGAAAATAAAAAATGGCCACGTCTGTAGGTAAGTAGATAATCTCGAAAGATTGTTTATTTACATTTTAATTTTCTAGGGAACTTTTGGTTTCTCATCTTTTTTGATCTTTTTTTTGCAGAAGAGCGAAGTGCGTTAATAATCGTACTAGACATCAATCCACGCTCTTGGTGTGGCAGTGCGAGGTACTGTCTGATTATTTTATCAAAAAATGGATTTTTTTTATAAATCATATATAATGACTAGTAGCTATATTCAATGGTAGACCAGTTAGCGTGAGCTTTGCACAGTTCCTGGAGCACTTCCTCGCTTTCCTCCGCGCGTACTGTCTTCTCAACGATCACAATCAAGTGGCCATCATCGGCGCCAATGTGGATGGCAGGTACATCCACATTCCTGTGTGTTGATAGCTCAGTTGATCAGATTGTTTAACGTTGGCTTGGGGACGGCACCGCAGTCGATTCCTCTATCCACAGAAAGCTGATCAAGCTAGCACACAAACGGAAGTAGGTGGTGTGACGGACCATGAGACGATCAACTACAACTCTCTGAAAGACATTCTGCTTGATTCCCTCGTCCAGGACAAGTTGACTGAGCATCAACTCGCAGGTAAACCATCTATAGAGTTTGTTGCTGTCCTCACCTCAGTTATGTATCAACAGACGCTCCTGCTTATTCCGCCTTTGCTGGTGCGCTGAGCCTGGCGTTGTGCTGTACGCACTCCTGCACGCCATGTTTCCATACAGAAGATACATTCTAGCTCGCTCACGAATGAAAACAACTAGACGCCAACCGGCTGCATAAGGAGCACAGAGACCTTACACCACGATTGCTTCTAATCAAGGCCTCTCATGACTCGCCAGCTCAGTATATACCAACAATGAACTGCATCTTCGCCGCCCAGAAGATGGTGCATTCATGGTTTTGTGAAGGCTAGGAAGGTATTCTCATGAAAGGAGCACTAATAGCAGTAACAGGATCTACTTATAGACTGCTGCATGCTGGCAGACGAGGACTCAACACAAGGACAGCAAGCAGCCCTGCTTACCGGAGGCGTCTACTTGAAGCCAAGCGATCCCGCCGCACTCTTGCAGTACTTTCTGGTGCGTTGGCGATAGTCCACTGTGACGGTCGACCTGCAACCGCACTCACCTTTGAACAACCAGTCCGTCTTTATAGTGGACAGGCAATGTCGTAAGTTCATGAACCTGCCGCAGCAGATCGACATCGACTATCGCGCCTCCTGCTTCTGCCACAAGAAGGCAGTCGACATCGGACACGTCTGCTCGGTGTGCCTGTCGGGTATCTTCGCTCTCCCACTTTGCTTTTGGGATCCCCCTTTCGATCAAAGATACAGGCCCACTTTGGCGGGAGGCAAGCTACTAATAGCCCTTCCTTGTATTGTGTGTCGTCCTGTCTGGCGTGCCTCTATGGAAATCGCAGTGTTTTGCCGCTTCTCTCCGGTATGCTCGACGTGCGGGTAGGTCGCCTGGCTCTGATTGGTGAACAGAGTGCCTTTCGTGATGCTTACGAAAGGCTCTTTCCTCTTGTTTCATCTGCGTACAGGGCAAGTTTCACGTCCTCCGCAACGACCAGTGCCACGCGGAGGAATCATGACTGACCAGCGCTTATCTGGTCTGTGTTCGGGACCCGATGTAACCGTTCGTCCGCCAATCCTGGCCCAAAGCGACGATCGACCAGAGAGTACCCAAGGGCTCTGTGTGTAAGGAAGTCACCGGGCTCCCGTTGTGTCCCTCCTTAACGCTGATGTAATCAAAGACTTGTACTCCTAGGGGTCGCCAGCTGGAGACCCATTCTGTCCTTCTCTTATCAACCAAGAACACCACTCTACACAACTCAACACACAGCGAGAACACCGCCCTCTTGCCCCGAAGGCCAGTTAGCTGGCGCGACATGACGGAAATCTACCTGTTCAGCAAGGAAGAGGCCCGTGAACATGTGCTAACGTGGTACGGGCCCTTGGGACGTCCCAAGTTCTTTCTATCATCAACATCAACAAGTAGAAGAAGTGAAGAGAAAGAAAGAGATGCGTCATGTGGTTGTCTCTTTTTTCGTTCTTTTGTGTTATCAAGAGTATGGTCAGTGGTTGACAATGATTTCCGCCCAATGTCAAGGATACGACGTACCTTCTCCAGGCAGACAGGGCGAGACTTGGCACGCAAGGAAGTCTTTGAGCGCTACCGCGCGTGGTGCGTCCGATCTCCCCACGCGGGGATGAGCCATCTTTAGCTTTCGTCTCGCGCACCAAGCTTAGCTTTCGCTTACGCTCCTCACTTGTCTCACTCGTCGTACTCAGGTGCACACAGCAAAACATAGAGCCCACCACACAGGCCGTGTTCGGTAAGATGCTGACAGAGGTCTTTGGAGAGCTTAAGTCTCGGTACGTTCCTGTGCGTTCTGCACGAGTGCGCTCTCTTTTGCCTTCCTGGGTTGTGAAATGGAGATCATTAATAGAGGGTGCCTCTTGATTTCCCACCTACATAGGCGGCTTGGCTCTCGAGCCAGCAGCTCGATGTACTACAGCGACTTGTACTACACGCCAGAGGCGCTGGCCGCCATGCAGCCGGCGCCCCGTCCTCCCGCTCCTGCTCCGATGCCCGCTGCGCCAGTACCACTGCCGACAACGCAGCATCACTACAACACGCCTCATCAGCTGCATCCGTCCTCTGCTCCAACACGGATGCCAACGTCCACCTCGTTCTACCACTACTAACTTCCTCGGCACCTACGTCATAGTGGCTGGCATTCACAGGCGTCTTGCCCTTAAATGCACATATACGGGACCCCACGGAACGTTTACCTAACTCCGGTTCTTGCCTTTGGAACGGTTTACCTAACCCATCCAGGTAAGTCAATCGTGATCAACTTGCGGAGGATCGGCTACAATTGGAAGTTGCACAGCTGTGATGATCACTCGTTTCCCACCACTGATGCACTGTCATTGGTATCGATGTGTTCGGAAGCAGTACCCTTGACTGGCTGAGAGGATGGTGTGTCTGGTCGGCTTGAGTCCTCAGCATCTGTCTCTCCTTTCGCCTCTCCTTCCGTCTTGTGTTCATCATTGGTGTTCTCCTCTTGTTTCGTTTCATTCTCAGCGTTCTCATCTTCGTTTGGCTTCTCCTTGTTCACGTACGTCTTAAACGCGTCAACTTGTACCTGATGTGGAATATGAGTTCACTTGCCCCAAAGTCGGAATCTAGCACCGAGAGGCCGGTACGTTGGTGTGTGTTATGGACTTCTCTGTGATGCGGAGCACTTCCTGCAGGGATGCGAAGCTTCTCTGCACAACATCCAGCTGCCTCATGACCTTTTCACTAAATCAAGTTCGGTCATGAGAAAGGCGCGGCATGGCTCGTTCATTCAAGATGTACCTATCGGCAAATGAGAACTTAGAACGATCGGTCGAGCCTCGCTCCAGCCTCAGTTTTTGCAGCTCACTTCGAAGTTGTCTGACGAGTACGGTTCGTGTGAGTAGGTGCAGTGAACAGCAGATGCCAAGGAAGATACCTGTTCTTCTCATCAAGCTGCTTTCGTAGTTTCATCTCTACTTCGAGCTCGATCGAGACGGACGATAGTTTGTTGGCAAGCTGAACCTTTGCATTTTCAGACACAGTAAACATATCTAGAAGGAAAATAAGTTCACCTGATTGATGTCAACTGGTGGAGCATGTACCTTTGAGCTTCGTGAAATCCTGTGTTATTCTGAATAGCTCGCCTTGATCAGCTGCTTTGTTGTTCTTCTCACACTCCTCCTTGAGCTTGGCAATCTCCTCTTCCTTTTGCTGGTTTGTTTGCTCGAGCTGCTTGGCTACTTCCTGAACTTTGTCCTCTTCCTCCTTAACCTTCTTGGTTAGCTCGTCCGTTTTCACCTTTTCTTCACTCAGACTATCTTGGGCTTCTTTAAGTTGATTGTAAACCTACCCGGCGAAGGTCAACATCGTCAGCACACAAAGCCAAGTTTCTGTCCCATAAAGGAATACATACATGCATGAGCTTCTTCTGAGATATTTCATATTTATCCTCTGCCTCTAGCGCTCGATGTTTCCATTGCTCCAGTTCCTTTTTGAGAGAATCCACCTCATCTAGAAGGCAACAGATCAGCTGAACGAATGTTGATTCGACACTAACTCTTCATACCTCGGAGAGCATTAGTGTTCTTATCAAAGAAGGTCTTTAATTTTGGATTCTTTTCTTCCACTAGCATGAGTGCTGTCTTACCTACATAGGGAACAAAATGGTCAGTCAAAAGGATCCTGGCGACCATGAAACGCGAACCTTACCCTCTTTGTTAGGGATATGCGGATCAGCATCAGCCTTGATCAGTTCTTTAATGCATTCACCGTTATTGTTCAACACCGCTGCGTGCAGCCTGGGGAAAAAGCAGGAAGTTGAGATAAGCTCGTGCACGATGGTCAGTGCAAAGGCATCACATACGCTGTGCCGCTGGTGGATGTTGCATTGATGTCTGCTCCTGACTTCAGCAAGAACTGCACCATAGAAAAGGATGAGCATGAACACTTGCCATTCTTTAGGAAAAGCCGATGGTGGCGTGTCCTCGCGTACCAGGAGAGACTCGGTGTGCCCCATCAAGGCAGCACGAATGAGAGCCGTCTCTCCTTCCATATCCGCCGCATTCACGTTTGCTCCGTGGGCGATCAGTTGTCCCATACTCTCAACTTGGCCCTCGTCCGCGGCCCTGTGTGGAAGTCACATGCACGAGCAAAAGAATATTAATACTTTCTATAAATAAATAAATAAAATAATAAAATAAAATAATAAATAAAAACTAATAAAATAAAACAAATATACAGAGGAAGAGGGTACCAGTGCAAGGCTGTGGCGCCAGTTGAATCCTGGGTGTCCACAGGGTTCGTCTTCCGGTCCAAAAAGAGACGCAACACCTCCTGCTTGCCCTCCTGTGCAGCCCTACATGTAATGTTTCCAATAAATTCAGATAAATTATTATACAATATATTTCGTCAAAAATCATTTCGTTGTGAAAAAGTGTCACAGCTGGTACCAGTGAAGAGGGGTGGCACCGCCCATGAAGGTGAAGGTGTAGCCCTCATTGGCCGGGTCGTTGAGAAGTTCCTGCAGTGTGGCAAGGTCGCCCTCGCGTATGGCCGCAATCAGTTGCACCTCCATTGCGTTAAGATAATCTTGTCGCTGATTTCGTTCTTTCTTTTTTTAAAATTAATTGTTTTGAGTTTCACTAAACGCACTATTTCCCTCCACATTCTTAAAATATTCTTGTCTTGGAAACCGAATTGAAATTTCCAAACGCGTTTTCGTTTCAGTTTTCAAAATCGAAGCAGCCGAAACTCACGCCTGTTCTTTTCCTTCCTCCTTCTTCTCCAACTTGAGAGCAACCGAGTTGATGCAATAGCGCAGACCAGTGGGCTCTGGGCCATCATCGAACTACCACAGAAAGAAGAGATGAGGCAAGTGAACTGCAGATTTGGATCATGGAGAACAGACGCACCACATGACCAAGGTGCGCATCGCAATTGCCACACGTCACTTCAACACGCTGCATCCCATGACTGATTCATGAAAAAGGCGATCTTGATGAGAAAGAAGACTTGAATAAACCATGAGTGAATGTACGGTACGTGCTGTCATTATGGAACTTGATGTTGCCGGCCTTATCGTAGAATGATGGCCACCCGCTTCCGCTCTCAAATTTTGTATCCGAACTGCGGGATCCGCACGCACTATCAGCACATTGACGAAATAATACTAGTGCACATCAGCTAAACCTGAAGAGCGGAGAACCGCAGCATGCACACTTGTAGACGCCTTTGTCCTTGATGTAGTTGTAACTGTTCCAATCCAAGCAATCATCGCGTTAAATCAGCCAGGCTCAACGACACTCAACCAGTGGTTGGAACTGCAATCATACGCTCCACTCCACGGTGCCTCGGTGCCCTTCAGTCGACACACGTAGTAGGCTTCAGGCGAGAGGCTTGCTCGCCAGTCTGCATCGCTCTTATTGCCTGATGAAGCAATTGTTAGTTTTAGTGGCCCATTTTAAAAAGTTTGGTAAATTAAAAAATAATTTAAAAATTAACAAGTAAAATGTAAGAGTACTTTTGGTTGAGTCCAGGACAGAGCATCGGTTGTGGAAGTACACCCGCAGTCTACGGGACACTAACTCGTCTGTCCCTCTAAGCCGAATAGTCGCGCGCTGCTGAGGCAGTGCCTCCGCTCCTGTTCGCGGGGTCAGGCCCAGGCCAGGGCTGCTTCTCCATGTCCTGCTCACCTTGCAGCCCCAGCCACCTCTTGTTGCTGCTGCAGCACTCCGTCGTGTGATCTCTTGCATGGTGTGTGCAGACTGCAAGTTCCTGGTTCTTTGGTGCTGGTTCTGAAACGGTTTCCCAAATTTCGTAATCATTACGAAACCAACTGCTCATCCTTGCGTAAGTGGTGGAGGATTCGTGTATCCGAAAGAACTTGATGGTAGGTATTGAAGATGAATATAACTCAACGTTCTAGTGAAGGATCAGGGCTTCAGAAGGCGACAGAGAGGACAATCTTGCCGATGGACTTGCCGCTTGCTTGGAACGCGAGTGCTTCCGGCAGCTTGGACCAAGGCAGCCTGGTGTTGGCGGTAGAACGGATAACCTTGTTGTCCACGAGTTCGGCTGTTCGGTTGAGAATGGCGCCCTGCTTCTCGGGTTCAACTCCGAAGAGACCGCGGGTGAACATCATCTCCCAGACCAGCGAGGCGCGCTTCGTCTGCATGTTGATTGATGTTAGGTGGGCAACCCAACCGTGTACGCAGTGCGTCTAGAAAGCTACGCACGAAGAGCGGAATGAGGTCAACTGCTTGGGTGAACGGCAGGATATGTCCGATTCTACCCACTGGATTGATCAAGGCGATGAGCTGCTCAATAACCGGGTGCGGCTCACTGGTGTTGAAGATGTAGTCCACGCCCTATGAATGCAAGAGATTAGCTCAGACTGTTTCGCTTCGTAACATGTTCACGGATCATGACCGCACCTTCAGGCCGAGCTTGGCGAGTTCATCAGCGAGCGGGTTGTTATGGTTTACAGTGTCATCAGCTCCCAAGTCCTTGACATAGTTTATAGTTTCTTGTCTTGATGCCGAAGCGATCACGCGGCCAAACTTCAAGACCTGCAGTGCATGCAGTTGAGGACCTGGAATTCTTCACTCAAGCAGCGAATATGTTATCCGTACATGTTTGGCGAGCTGAATGGCGATCGATCCAACGCCACCAGCGCCACCTAATATGAGCAGCGTCTTGTTCTGGTTCACCTTCTCGTCACCCACATCAGCAGGAATGGGAATGTTGAATCCCTCCACCAACAACTCCCACGCCGTCAGCACCTTCATCGAAGTAACATCGAATTGTGAGTAGCAAGTCCACGAAATGACAGACTGACCAGGGAAACAAGCTTCGTACAGTGAGTGGCAGGGCAGCAGCATCCTCATGGCTGAGCGAAGTGGGCTTACGTCCGACAATGCGTTCGTCCACCAGCGTGTACTCGGCAAAGCTGCCCGACCTGTTGATGACGCCTGCAATCCAGTTTCCCAATCCATCAGCCACTCTGTTTTCAACATCCGTGATGGAAGGCACAGAGTCTACCCGCGAAGAAGACTTCATCGCCGACCTTGAAGAGGCTCGCCTCCGAGCCGACGGCCTCGACCACACCCGACGCGTCCCAGCCTGCGACAAGGGGTGACGTGAGGGCACTTCCGTCGTTGCCGAACTCGCCTGTTATCTTCTTTATGTCAACCTATGTAGCGCAGAGGAAGTGGTGAGCGAACGCGACTCATCTTCTTCTTCGAACAAGAAGAGGGAGTCTTGTGAAGAACACAAAAAGAAGAAGAAGACGAGACACGTACGGGGTTGGTGGCGACAGCGATAACACGGACGAGTAGGTCACGCGGCCCCGGCTGGGGCTTGGGCACCTCCACCACCTTCAGCACTTCCTGCGGCGCACCGTACTGAAGGGTAGCCCAGGCCTTGATGTTTCCTCCCTGTTGTGCGCTCATGATGATCGTGTACGCGTTTAGTTTTTGGTACTTGGTAGTCTTACTTCCTCCTCCCTGTCTGTTGGTTTATGAAGGAACCGCTGGTAAGTGAGTGCGTACGCACTGCAGTTGGCCATTCGGCGACAACAGCTGGCGAACCCGGGATGGGAAACGCCGACGTCCGCCACTGCGGCTGCAGTCCTTTTGGGCTTGTTTGGACCGGGAGATCACCGGTGCGATGATAGCTTGAAAAAACGCGGCTGTTCCTTCCCTTCCTCGGGCCCGTCCCGTTGCAGAGGCCACATGCCACTGTCAGTTACGCTTGGATTGCTAAAGAGATACACACATGATTTGTTGTACAGCTTCGTGTTGTTTACAAAAAGGACGCACTCAACAAGTCAAGCACAAGCTCGCGTCCTTTACGTCGTTTGAGCTTGAGGTGTACGTCCGTCGGAGTTACGCACCGAGCGCCTTCTGCACGTCCTGTTGTTGAGCTGACGTTAGTGATCTTGATAAAGGTTAGACGAACGTGAGTGAAAAGGGGTACCATTAGCTTTAGTTGCATGGTTCGACGACCTTCGAGCGGATCACGCAGCTGCGTCTTGATGAGGGTTTGATTCAGCTTCTCGATAGCTTGGACCCACGCTCTCGCTTCCTGTGGCGCGGAATCATAACAGTTAGCAGGGAAGTAACTGCAAGTGGCGCAAGGGACTGCATACGGCTTCGCTATCTGCCTCAAAGCGATAGGTTCGAAGGGCGGTGAGAAGCTCAAAGCAGTTCCCGCTGCTCTTGCTGTCCGTGAGTTGCCGCGCCTTCGTAAACAATGTGCTGATAGCATCTCGCTGCATCTTCTGCTTTCCCAGTATGAGTTAAATCGAAAGGCCAAGATAGCAAAAAGATACCAACCTGAGAAGATGGACTTGGTGAGGCTTGCTGTGGGGATTTGTAGTAGAGAAGGTATTCCCCCTGTAGCACAAACCAGCGGCGATTTGATCCCCATCCCCTGATCTTATGCTTTTTCAGCCAGCCGGCTTTGGCCACATGATCAAGCTGGAACTGTGGCTTGAGAGCCAGTCGCTCGTGGAATACGCCTGCCTGCGCAAGAGTGATGGCATTTCCTAACAACAGTGATCGCTGTTAGACCTAATTCAATTAGGTAGTGAGGCTGGAGTTTGGTACGAAGGCTGGATATCCAAGAGCACATCTCCAGTTCAGATTGTGCCATCAGCCAGTACACTCGTTTTCCTTCCAGGATCTCAAAGCACCAAGTCTCACCGGGTACCTCTTGTATGGTACTGTGTGCACGTGCAAAAGTAAATCGGAGGAAACCACAGGTAGTTTCATGAGAGGGAAAAACCTTACCAGATCAGCAAGTCGATCGGTGGACCTGCCATCGTTGTTTCCTAGAATGGCAGACCAAATCGGTGAGTGATCACAAGCACTAAGCAGAGACGATCAGAAGTTTCTAGTATGTATTGTACCTCTTTGCTCGTATAGTAGCACAAAAAGTTGTTCTGCTTAAGGATGAAGTAACGCCTTTCCCACCGGTCATCTTCTTCCTCGTTTGTGGCTTCCACAAGCATTGTGAGTTCACCCCTTCGCTTCTCTTTTCTGATCATCGATGACACTCGGGGCTTCTTGGAGAAATCGCCTTGTTCCACCATTTTCTGGCAATAGGAGCTAAGTACGAGAAAAATAGATTGGTGGCAGTTGCAGTTCGTTACCATCTTCACTTCATCAATCGAGCACATCCAACCCAACATTTCTTCGTGTGAGGTGGCCTCAAGATATATGTTGTATCGAGCTGTCACAATGCAGAACACAAATCGCTTGTCTGGCATCTTCTCTTCCTTAGTAGAACAGAGCGAGAGGTCAACCTCTCCAGTTGGCTTGTCCGGATGGGCTTTGGCGTCCTATTCTCATGAGAGAGGTTAAGTGAGACAACTGACACTCTCCTGCGTGCGTGCATCACACAGGAGCGTGCGCAGAAAGAAGTGACGACGACAGTACCTCTTCGGTGGGCCAGTACACCATCTTGAGATTACTGTTGAAGGCAAACCACCTACGCTTCCAGCGCGCCATGTGACGTGCTCCCGTATCGCCCGTTGTGAGCTTGTTAAGATACCCACTCGACAGCACCGGCATGAGAGGAACATCCGCCGTGGGTGTCGGTCGTTCGAGTTCGATCACATTGGAGCTGTCTGCTGGCGACACATGGGTGGAACCTCCGGTTAGACACGATATAGAGGACACTTGATGGTTGAGGAAGCCGCAGAGGTGGGATTGATACCAGACTTACTTCCCACGGAAGCGCTACGTGCTGGCCTGTGAGGTGGTGTGCGTTTGGGGACTGAAGCTCCAGGAAGCGAAGAGGCAAGCGGGGATGACGGACTGCTCCGCGAGGTACCCTCTCGCGGCGACAGATGACCACTGCCGAGGTCGGGTGATGACTGGAAGCTCACTCCGCGCAGGGAAGGGACGGCCGACGCCGGGCTGGTCAGAGGTTGGGGCGAGGGCGTGGCGGCAGATGCGGAGGCGGATGACGCCAAAGGTTCATTGCGTCCGGTGTCCCGCTGTGCGAAGCAACACAACACGTGGGATAGCGCAACGATTAGTTCAGTTCAGTGCAGTTCATCAAAGACTTGTTTCCCTTTAAACCTTTGAAAAACTATTTGTCGGGTGCGCCGCTAAAAAGCAAAAGATTTAAGTTTGATTATATGCACATATTAAAAAAATATGAATCATATATAGGGGAGCCTGTTTAGTGGACCACATAGTACGTGTAGTGGACCACGTGTACCCGTGTCAATGATCCAAACCGCACGATCTTGCCAGCTGTCTTCATGTTGTGTTGGGGTTAACGATCTTGTGGCGTTCTGCAGGTGACCGCACCAGGTTGCAACAACGCGGGTTGGGGAAAGCGGTGGGAACGCGAAAGCGAAAGCGAAAACGAAAAACAATAAAGGATGCCAGACTGCCAGACTGTAGCTCACGCAACAACCAAATTATGTCATTTTACCACATTCTCCAATGCAGATTTTGTAACTCCGGACAAAACAGTTGCAGAACACATTTCGAAATTATTTCGAATTTTCGGAACGATTTTATTATGTATGAAATTTTGTCTTACAAATAAGCTGTTGCAAACTTCACGTCTTACTTCAAGCAAAACAGCCATGGGGGACAGCGGTAAGGAGGTGGTGCTCTACTCGTACTGGCGCAGCTCGTGCTCCTATCGTGTGCGCATCGCGCTCGCCTTCAAGGGCATCGAGTACGACTACCGTCCGGTCAATCTCCTCAAGGTCGAGCAGTACTCTGAGGAGTACGCGCGACTGAACCCCATGAAGGCCGTGCCCGCCCTCGTAATCGATGGAGCAACCCTTGCCCAGTCCGTAGCCATCCTCGAATACCTTGAGGTGTGCGAGACTACCACGTTTTAGTATATTTTTTCTTAAACTTCTTATATTAATTTATAATATTTTAAATCAATAAATCAATAAATTATATTCAAAATCAAATTATGCAAAAATAAATAGCAAGTAGTGCTGACTGGTCGTGATATATGCAGGAGACGAGACCCGAGCCACCGCTGCTGCCCAAGAGCGCGGTGTCGCGGGCTAAGGTGCGACAGCTAGTCAACATCATCTGCGCCGATACGCAGCCGTTGCAGAACTTGCCAGTGCTCAGGGAAGTAGGCGAGGAGCGCAAGATGGAGTGGGCTCGCAATTTCATCAGCCGTGGTCTGCAGGGTATGCACGTGTGAATGAATGCACACCCGCCAACAGGTGTGCTGGAAGCACAAAGTTAGGTGATGGTGACTCGCGCAAGCCTCACAACACTAATGTGAGCCTGATTATGTGATGCAGCTTACGAGAAAGTGGTGCAGCAAACGGCGGGCAAGTACAGTGTGGGCGATGAGATTACGCTGGCCGATCTGGCTCTCGTTCCGCAGCTTTACAACGCGCGCCGTTTCAATGTTGATC
>CDEZ01019073.1:0-25562 GCA_000826365.1 Acanthamoeba royreba | reverse complement strand
TGCCACATCACCGCCACATTACTAAGCGCAATGCTATCGATAGGCACCCTACATGAAGATGTACACTCTCTATGGTACAGTATTATCATTTTGGACAGTCATTCAGGGACTGACATCGTGAATGTAGTAAACAACTATAACAGATCACTAGCCACTCTGGCCAGTTGTAAGGGGCGTCGGCCATTTCTGACCTGGTTGCAACAGGCCAACGCTCGCTCTAACAGTGGTACGTACTAGTCTTCGTTGCCACACGCAAGGATCACCTACTAACAGTTTTCGTATCTATTAGCTGGTGATTTAGGCTCCTATCTAATCATGCCAGTTCAGCGTCTGCCACGGTAATGTTCTCTCCCCTATTTACTACTCGCTCATTAAGCTCGCTGATACCTTGGAGCAAAGATATATTTTATTGCTTCAGGATTTGATTCGCAACACACCAGACACGCACCAGGAGTATCCCACACTGCTTGTCGCATTAGAGAAGGTAAAATTCGGGTATCCCCATTCATCCAGAGAACCGTATTGAACTCCTCTTTCAACAGGTGCGCGATATAACAAAGAATATAAACGAAATGCGTCGCTACGCGGAGAACGTAGAGAAAGTGTTCAAGGTATATTTATTACAGGAACTATTGCCACGGATGAATATTAATTCTTCTGGTCTCAGGTGCAAACCAGGCTCACTCAAATGGCGGGCAACGATGATGTGCCTGATGATCTCGTTCAACCATCTCGCATTTATGGTACTCACTTCTTCTTACGACTATGGTTGCTGGAACGCGTCTAACCTCCTCTTAGTCTGCGAAGGTGAGTTGATCCGCTATGATCGTAGTGGGCGAAGGCGCAGACAGTATGTATCCCGTTGGTTTCACCCGTTTCCATTCATCTGAAGGTTTATACGTCGCAGGTTGCTGTATCTTTTCAATGATATACTTTTGTGCGTCGACTTGGAGAATCCCTTCTCCTTCTGGTACAGCTGGCGCGTTGATAATGTATCTCTGCTCCTGGGCGCCAAGGTCATGGACTGTTCTATGAGCACGTACCCGCATGCACTAGAGAAAGTTAAGTAGTCACTTACGAATGACTCCTCTTCTGTTTACAGGCCCTGCCCCTCAGACAGGAGGTGACATGCTACCTGCGTTCCAAATTACGCTTAGAAGCGGAGAAATGTTGAGCTTCCTCTGCTCTTCCCAGGAGCAGAAGGAGGAATGGATAAGTTCTTTGCAGGTACAATGTCTTAGCTGGCAACATTCCTTGGATGACTAACACCTGGCGTAGGAGCAAATAATGAAACTAAACAAAACCTATGCGGCTAAGAGGACTCATCTGGGAGAAGGTACAACATGTGATCACAGAACCAGAAGTTTGTACAGGTGAAACTTACTTGTTGAATTTATCGTAGTTTCGAAGAAGCAAGACTCGCCTGCTGTTCTCAAGGAGGAAGACTTTGAAATGATTGGAGGTGCGCCTTTTTCGAGATTTATGCACTGTCTTGGTACTGACTTATGGCTCTGCAACAGGCGACACGTCCGATCGAGCGGAGGATGTGATAAAGGAAGGCTATCTTACCAAGCAAGGTGGCTTCATTCCATCTTGGAAACGCCGATGGCACGCAAACCTCTCAACCTGTTGCGTGAGTACAATCTTACATGTTCCATGTTAGGTTTGTTATCAAGAAACATCGGCTTTGCTACTACGAATCACAAGAGAATCACTTGCTCTTAGGTTATATCGATTTACAGCGGTATTCTCTTCTACTTTTATAGGTTTGAAGGTTGAGTAACAACGCGTCTGAATTTAGCTACACTGTTCACCTCACCGATACCAATCTACATTCATTTGAACTTCGCCCAGAGCGACCAACTGAGGTACATTTGGTCCTTCTCTCTGAACACTTGCGAAATACTCACAACTCAATGCAGAGAGTGTACAAGATTGCAGCAGATACGGCAGCAGATTGCGAAGAGTGGATGCAAGCTATCAAGGTATCAATGCATGGCAGTGGTGAAGCATTTTCTCCTAGCATACTAACTATGTGCTACAGTTGACAAGGCGTAACTATCGCTCACAAGCAGCCCCTCGGGTCCAGCCACCACCAGCAACCAATGACTTCCTTACGTCTTCAGGAATTTTTAATCCTCTCCGGGCTCTCTTCTCCGCCTGGGACGACGACAGCCGACCCAGGCCACTTGAGGACGAGGAATCAAGCGGTGAAGAAAGTTATGGCGAACTAGACAAAGAACGAGAGTCGCTCGGACTGGGCATAAGTGAGACTCGTGCCAGCGAGCTTGAGCGAAAACCATCACAGAATGTAGAGACCAGCAAAGAAGGGGATAAGCAAGAGACAGAACAGAGCAAGTCGGTCGAGCAGGGAGAGACGAATGGCGTGGAGGAAGCAAAACAGGAGGCCAGAAGTGCCTGGGCGTGCCAGCGCTGCACGTTCCTGAACAATCCGGACTTTTTGATGTGCGAAGTGTGCAGTGAGATCAGGAACCCGGACTCAGAAACAAATCCTCCGCCACTCATCCGATTCGATGAGCCGACCCAAGCGGCGTCAAGCAGCTCCATACCCACAAAGGTTCAGGAACCCCAACTGACAGCTGTTAATTCATCCTCCGAGATCCGAGGTTCCTCTGGTGCGCCAACTGTTAACGAGCTGCTCATGATGAGCGGCTTCTTTACTACCGCACAAATCAACGCAAGCTGCAGCACCCAGCCAAGCTCATCACAACCGGAGGAGGCACAGGGCGTTAGTCCTAAACCTGTGGTAACCGATGCTCACTTAGCTACACTTAGGCGACGAGCTGCCACGACCACGCCAAAACCGCAGGATCAGGGTTCCCCCGTACCGCGACGAGCGACCGAAGCTGAGGGCACCCCATCACCAGTGTACAAATCGTCTCCGAGCGCGCCATCTCCAAAGCGAGGCAGCGCAGAGATGGATTTTGCCAGCTTCGCGCAGCGTCTCTCTGGCAAGCGTCTTGGGCCATTAATGGAGGACCGGATAACGCCTCCCCGGGGACAACAGTCTAGAAGAGTCAGAAAAGGCAGCAGCGGTGATGGTGCAAGCAAGGCAAACACTGTCGATTTGTCCTTGCTCATGCGTCTCCGTAGTGCGACCTCTTCCGAACTTAGTGATGCCAAATCCCGATCGCTCAAGGAACCTTGGTCAGGCAGCGTCCCTCAACCACTTCCCTCCGCGTGCGTTCCCTCCTACCTCTGCATCATTGGTCCTCACTAATCTTCATCTGTGTTCCACCTACCAGATCCCCTACTCTCATAGCAAAAAAGGCTAAGGAGCTCACATACATTTGGTCCAACAGAGGCACAAGTATGTTCCAGATCACATTTCTTGTTACCGTGTACTCACTCCCTATCCGCAGATTCCAAAGGAGAAGTGGCTTTGTTCAATCCTGAAGCTACTGATGGTTTCGCCATCCTTGGTTTTGTTGCTCAGCCTCGCCATTTTCCATCAGTGGAGCCAGGACAATCGCTACCGTTGCAGGCTTTCGAGGAGATGGGAGGAAGCTCCCTCTCCATGGCGTGGACATATGCTGATAGTTCCGCGTCAACTACGACTGCCACATCAACTTCTTGCTCCCCAATGTTAGTTCGCCCCAAGGAGTTTCGAGTCATGTGGAAGGATTCCGGTACTATCATCCTTTTGGCCAAATTTGCCGCGCCTACTAATGCATCTCCATAGGTTTGCACTCTACTCCCTGCTCAATCTGGCGACCCCTACCACCGTCGGATGAGTATGCTGCTGTTGGCTTTCTCATCTTGGCTTCATACAGGCAGCCAGATCCACAAAGAACAAACATCAGGTACACTCTCTGAACTGCTGCGATTCTCAATCCTCAGCTCGTGCGTCCTGCTTGCATGTTGCTAATTGTATACGCTACATCATGATCAGATGCGTACATAAGAGCCTACTCGTCAGTGCCCGCGTCGATCCCCAGCCAGTGTGGACCAACAAGGGATCGTCCAGCCAGTACAAGGTGAGCATATGGCGAGTGGCCGCCTCCCATGCCGGAGAAGAGGAAGAAGACCTATTCTTTGTCGCCGTCCCCGGCCATGATCCGCCCACGACACCCGTGTACACCTTCAAGCCTGGTGTTCTACGCCGAGCCTAAAAATGTGTTTTTGAAATTTTTACGGGCTTTCGAAATGAATTTCCAAAATCTCAACCATCACCAAACAAAAACGAAGACGGGTGGACGATGGAGGGCGCCTGCGGCGCAGGACCGCCAGCACAACACCGTCGACGGTGTGCTGTCATCGGGGCAGGGCCAAGCGGTCTGGTCGTTGCCAAGGCCCTTCTGGATGAAGCCGTCGGCGCAGAAGGAGAAACACCAAGCCTGGAGGTGGTCGTATTCGAACAAACAGACCGAGTCGGAGGTGCCTACTCAGCTGTTGCTGCCCACACGTGCAAGACTTTTGCAACCTTATTTTGTTCATCAGGACGTGCATGTCGAAATTGTGAATTTACATATTTTATTTTATTTGTACTTAAAATATTTTAATACTTCTATAAAACAGGGAATTGGGTGTATCGCGAAGCAGACGATCCCTTCTTTCACACAAGCGCGTGCTACGCCAGTAAGCCTCTTCTCTTCATGTCAACTATTGCCTTGACGTAGAGTACTGATCAACGCTATCACCACAGGCCTTCGAACCAACACACCAAAGAGCGGGACGGCATTCGTGGACATGCCGATGCCAGCGTCCTATCCTAACAATCCGAAGCACGATCAGGTCCTGGACTATCTCCAGTCCTATGCCGAGTACTTTGGTTTACTTCAGCATGTGCGCTTCCGCACTCGGGTCTGTCAGGTCAAACCCCTAGCAGATGTTCCTTCACCCACGTTTGTCGGTACTTCGGACTCGCCAACGCCCTCCGCACCGTCGCTTGGTCCTTCCCCAATGATGGCATTCATTTCGCCCATATTGACCGCTCTTGGCATCAGATCATCAGCTGCACCAGCGCCAGCATCACGTGTTTCTTTTGATGACCGGCCTGCCCTGCACCTATTTGACTACCAGCGACCGCTGGGCACTACTCCCTCCGTGTTTGGTTCAGATGATGCGCGAACTCCAAAGTGGGAAGTGACCTTTTGTGTGGATGATCAAGAACAGACTGAGATATTCGATGCCGTAGCGGTACGATGCATTGCTTTCGAGTATTAAGCTCTTCTCCTCATATCATGATCAGGTTTGCAATGGGCATCACTGGTCACCTACACCTCCCCCATTTGACACTTCGCTTTGTGAAGCGCGGTTGATGCACAGCCACGAGTACAGAGAACCATCGTTTTGTGCGAACAAGCGAGTCGCTGTAATAGGTAGGCTACCAGGTCAGTTCATTTTCCCTTCGTCTTACTTACAAGTAAGTAATGTCAGGATTGGGAGCCAGTGGAATGGATATTACTGAGGAAGTGCTTCAAGTATGCTCCAAGCTTGTGTCCTGTTGCAACCGATGGGAGACTTACCTAGAGCGAGTTCCGAGTGCCGTACGTCGTCGTTCAATCACTTGAATACGTCCAATGTAACTTACCAACGTACCCCTTTACAGGAGACCCTGAAGCAATTCTTCCCGTTTCTCAATGATGAGCGGACATTGATGAAAAGCGTGCCTGTTCGAGCAGAAGGTTCATATCTCTTCTTCGCAGATGGGTCGAAGGAAGAGGTTGACATCATTATTTATTGCACTGGTTACCGTACGTAGCCCAAACATAATTATTTTTCTGTTACCATTGCTGATGGATTCGTATCTCTTCTTCGGCATCAGGTATCAAGTTTCCCTTCCTTGATGAGGGATTAATATCGGCGCACCTCCTCTCTGATGAGCATCCCACTTCGCAGTATCTTCCACTGTACAAATTTCTATTCCTTCCCCACCTCCTCTCTATTGCATTCATCGGTGTGATGAATGTTAATGGGTCCCTTCATCCTGTGGCTGAAGGTCAAGGTGCCACTTCTCTCTTGACTCATCAGATATTTTTATACGACTGATCAGAATGTACAGGGAAATTATTCGCCCAGTTTCTCAACGGGAAGTTGGCCCTGCCTTCCGAGGTAGCTATGGCAGAGAACGTACAGCGGTGGTTCGATCTGGTTTATAAAACTCGGCGTACCTATCGCGTCATGGAGATAGACCCGACCGCCTACATCCAATCTCTGCAGCAGCTCGGCTTGCGTCTGTAATTTTATTTATGTTACGAAATTTTTAACGGAATGTAAGTTATGTGCGTGCTTTATCCTTTGTTGAGCTCAAAAATAACAATAACAAAAAATACTCAACACATCAACCATCCTCAACCAGTGTAGTGCCATAGCAGCTGAGCAAGATGTACTGGTACGCGATGCGGTCCCCTTGGTGGGCAGCACAGTGCCATTTATTTGTTGCGCAACACACGTGTGCAGTACATGGTTTTTGGATTTGTGAATGAATTATTAAAACATGAAGATTGTGGTGTCTTACATAGAATCGTGCCATCACGGAGTAGTTGAGTGCCTGGACAAAGATTGATTGATCGCAAGACACAAACAAAAAAATGAAATCCCATTTCAAGGAGAAATACGAATTTATCAGCAAGTCTGCATCGACAGCCTTCTTCCGGACGACTACGAACCCCAGCACTACCCCAGGTCATCCTGCCTCCTGGTAGCACTACACATCACCACACAAGACTAACTCACGCACAACCATCCACTACACACAAACAAAAAGCTACGTTTAATTTCTTTTAATTTCTGAAATCTACATCATTACATTTCTGTAATCATCATCTTTTCACGCACCTCCCATCTCTCCTACGCAAGTCTTCTTCTTCTTCACATCTTTTGCACAATGAAGCCCTCTGCAACTTCTTCGACTTCCGCTTCCACATCGTCTTCAACTTCCGCCGCTGTAACATCTTCCACGTTTGCGGCTTCAATCGGAACGCACTCCGGAGGCGCGCACCCGACACGAACAAGTAACCCGAGCACCTCCCTCGCCTCTTCGTCCTCCTTCTCGGGAAGCGAGGTGCACTCACCAACCACCGCGATGCGCTCCGGGGCAGGGAGTGCTTCGCTTCCACCGGGTAGCCTCGCTTCGAACTCGTCCTCCGGTGGACAACCCCCTACGCCAAGTGCCGCGGGCGGCGTACTCAAGCGGCTGCGTCAGCTCCTATGGGAGAGCGTTAGCCGCCTTAACGAGGACGCTGAAGCGTCATCAAGCGATTCCCAGCATCTGCCTGCCGGCAGCGTCGCTATTGCCAAGGCCAAGCAGCCTTCGGGCACAGCTAGTGGCCAGCATCTATCACATTCGCTTCCTCAGGCTGGTAGTCAGCAGTTACATCATGAGCATTTGCTCAAGGAAGCGCTGAAGCACATGAATAAGAGCCATGCCTTGCAGACACGCCTAGCGCTTGTCAACGAACTCTGCGAATACGCGCGCACCTACACGTAAATCTGCCTTTGCTCTCTCAGTGTTTTGGGTTGATGATCTTACCGTTCCATATGCAGCATCGGCGATGTGCTTAAGGTGTGGGGTACAGTTAAGGATCTCGTTGATGATGATCAACCACTTTATGCACGGAAGCTCGGTTATGACGTAATGCTTGCTCTTATCGAAGGCCAGTATGCCAATCTCGGCACACTCCGACTTGAGTTCTTCGCCATCATACGGAACAATACTCACAGTTTTGTCGCGCGACTTGAGAACCTTGTCGCCCTCACTAAGAACGGACACGATATCGGCCCATTCGAGGTACGATTAAGCTTCTATTAGAGTTACGACAAAGCATAGCAACTAATGTGAAGTGAATCAGCACGATATTTGCCAGCTTCTGTTAAAGTGGCTGGAGCGGGGCAGACACTACACGCACGAGATCATACTGTTCGCCTCCAAGCTAATTAAGTATAATCCCTATACTATAGCCGAAGGGCCCAAGGTCACTATCTGCCTCTCACAACAACACAGAGAAATCAACAATTACTAACTAGATGTTGCCACAGACTGCGTTCATCTGTTTTGTGTGCGATTTATGCAATACCACTTCAGATATCCGTCTTGTTGAGAGCTGTCTCAATTTCTTCGATGTTCTGGTATGACTCTTTGTGTTGAGCTGTGGCGAGTTGTTGTATAACCCATTCCATGCAGGTTCGTTACAGTCACGTACCAGAGCGGGCGTTGGTTGATTTCATCAACGCCTTGTGTCGCACTTTGAATATTGAGGCTCATTGCCAAACCAGTTGGTCGCTGATGAACAACCTCCTTAAAAGTCCTTCTGGACATCAAGGTGTCATAGCTCTGAGTTCCATACTTGGTGATCAACGGAACTATCATGCTGTTAACCTTCTTCGGGGAGCCGTCTTCTACCTGAGTACGTAATTAGTGTGTAGTATTAGTCTCTTTTGGCAACTTATATGGCCTTCAAACCAGGCATGGCATGTTGGGGCAGCCACCGCATCTCCACGCTACACGTTACCCGCTCAGCTGTTCTGCCTTACATTCTTCGCGTTCTAGATTCTAAGCACCACATCGTTGCTTACGAAGTGGCGCTCTCAATGAACAGACTGATAAAGAAGTACATAAATCTCAGTCACGCATCAAGTTTCTGCTTTCAGTAATCGCATTTTTATTAGGTATGGCTCGCAACTTCAGGTAGAATGGGACGTAGTACTGCGAATAATACGCAATCTGTTACCCTACCTTATGGGCCACGAAGAAGATGGGCAATATTCTTTGCTCTTTGCTGTTCAGGAGTCACTCGAGATTATGCACGGTACATGCAGTCGTATGTGTCTGCTGTACACTTCAAACTAATAATGATCTTCTGTTGCCTATTAGGCCTTAACAAAAACTTCGAGTTTCTTGGTCCGGTGGAAGCACTCATCGAGCTCCTTGAGGACTTTAGCTCATATTGCCAAGAGGAAACAGTCGTCGAGCTCATTCTGGAGAAGAAAATGCTGGTGAGTGTTAACTTCCGCTCTTTCATTCTGACTACTCACATTAATTGGGATTGATTGCCAGATACATCCCGCCTTCGACGAGTGGCAACATCATCTTCACCGCTTCTTATTCACTTATTTCCAGCGGGAACGTAGACCGCCTATCCAGACCAAGGTGCTCAATTACCATACATCACAAACTCAAACATCTCCTAAAAATGAATTTGGGATCATGCAGGCGCTTAACGTCTTGGAGCAGACCTTCAGCGATTTTCATGTTCTCTATGGTGATGAGATCATATCAGTTATTCTGCCTGTATTTGATGCTATCTATGGCAGTGGAGTTGTACTTCTTTCTGGCTCAATCTACAAGCGGTAAGAACATCGACTTATTGTTGTTCGATCGATTCTTCCTAAACGCATGCGCTCCAGAGGGTTGGAGTTTCTCGTGTACGCAGCATCAGTTACCAAGAGCAAGAAATTCTACGAGCTCGTTGATATAATAGAAAAAGCGCTGCAGTACTTTAACCTTTTGAAGTGTTGTATGTATTGTTACTAATTCTGCAAAATGGCACAGGAGCCGAGTTGATCGTCAGCGATATGACGCTATCGCAGCCCTAATCCGCCTCTTCGTTAAGAAGTTTCCTAACACTCGACATGCTCACACGCTCTACATTTTCGAACAATTACTCAAATTGGCAACCGACAAGCATCCTACGCTGCGTGCCAAGGTCATAGTGTTCTTGCTCTCTTTCAGAGCCAATGCGCGATACCTTATGCAACTCAACGTTCATCGACCTGTGAAGTCCGACCAGCCTGATAAGGCCAGCACTCCTGAAGTCAAGGAAGTGTCTACCACTGCGGCGGCTGGGGATAGCAACGCAACCCCCGAACCTTCCAAGAGCGTGTTCAAGGCGCTAACATCACCACGAACATCACCACGAACCAAACGCGAGACAAAGAAAGAAGAATCCCCAGAGCCAGCTAAGGAGGCTCCGCAAGCCAAGCCACGGTACACTACGATGTTCTTCATATCACTTGAACTTATGTCTTATGTTCCTTGTTTATTCTGTTTTCAGATCACCAGAGCTAGTGCTTGAGACATTGACAAGCCCATACCTTGTATGTTGGTCCCGTAGACCATCTTCTCCGCCTCCGCAAGATAGGCGGAACAAAGAACGAGTGGGAGTCTTCCCTGTAGGCTCGCTCATGGACGCGCTAATCTCCGCTTTGCAGATCGAGACAACATTTGAGGTACGCTGGTAGTTAATTGTCTCCGTTTAGCCTTAGCTAAAGCGCTTGCTGCATGCAGGTCTTTGTCGTTATTGTTCGAGGCATTGTGGAAATGCTTAAGAATTATTACATCCTGCGCGCCGCCGATATGTGCAGCATTGCCTCAGTAGTGTGCAAGTTGCTACGAAGCGGAACATTTGGTGCTTGCATTGATCCACAGATGCGAGCGGACAAGGCTGTGCGAGGGAGGCTTCTAGAAATAGGATATGAGCTGTTAGTCACGCTGATCGGCTATCAATCACAGCTGAAACGTACCTATGCACTGATGTTATATTCTGGTAGTACCACTCTAACGCCATTGTTGCTGCCAGCCAAATACAGGGAGTACATTATTTCTTGTCTGTGCGAAGGCCTGACGTCGAATCTTTTGTCCCTTCCGCCTAAGTTCGCCTTGGCGGTGCAGGTAGGCATCATAATTTGAAAGAGAGTGATATTGGGGCTGATCATGTCGATCAACAGAGAATATGTATCAACGGTCTCTCCATAAGCCTTAGCGAATTGCCCGAGTCGATGGGCCAGCGAATCTCAGCTATCGTTGGTGACATGTACAAAGTGTGCGAACGATCGTTTGAATCCAGAAGACATATGGAGGTATGTTTTCCGAAGAAAGAAAGAATCTTATTAACTCACTTAATTCGCTCAATGGTATGCCTCAGATGTCTGAGAAGTCAGAGCTCGCTCGTCATGTGCTTGAATTCTTCTCATTCCTGCTAGATGCTCCTACGCTTCGGGCTTTACTTAAGGATGATGACCGTCAGCGCCTCTTCCTTACGCTAATGCTCCTTACGGACCCAAGCGAATTTGCACCACACGTCGCTAATCAGGCGTACATTGTATGGGCTGACTTCTTTATCGAATCGCCCGTACATCTGCGCTTGGGCTACTATCGTACTGCTGCCAACTACCTGATGCAACGGCTAGCTGCAGATCCTCGTGGAGGAGCAGATTCCAATCTCTTATTGATGGCTACTCTGGACCTGGTACGGTTCATCCAAAATGGCAATGCTGCGGCTCGGACTAATGAGTTTTGTAGTTCGCGCAATCAGTCTTCGGGAACTGCGAAAACACTCCATTACCACTTCAAGAAGATGCTTTTCTCTTTGCGGACTCACCTACACGCAAGTGGGCGCAAGGTACGGCATATTTCAAATCTTAACTTAGTCTATTACTGACGTATGTGCTTAGGTAATTGCATCGTTACCATGCGCATAGGAAAACTGGGTTGGGTGGAGGTGGTGGTTCGTAGACCAGCGGGAAGCCAGCGATGGATTATGCAACTCCAGAATATGATACATCAAACACCCGTTCCATCAAATGCTACTAAAGCCGACGAGTACGTTTACGTTTATCCGCCGTACAGTTGAGCAGAGGCATCTAACTTTGGCATTTAGACAACTTAAGCGATGCATGGAAGAGGCTCCGTGGATGTTCACCCATCTTCAAATAGGGAATACTTTGCTTGAGCGCAACAAGCAGATTCCGGATAGGTACCCAACATTTAACCATGTAATAGGAGGAAATCGTTTGTTTACATTTCTCTCTTTCACTAGAGTGGTGAGCGACAACCAATTAAGGCGCGACACAAAGCTGCCCTTAACTGCGAGGTACAAAGATTGATCCATTGCTCTACTCTCGTGTTGTACTAACTGTGATGTATAGAAACACTGTGGATTCGGGCGGCAGCATCCCTACGCGCAAGGTCCGGCCAAAGAAGCGCTCTATCTCTGCACCATCTCTGAGATTGATTTCGGAATTCGCGAATGAGCAACAAGCCTCAAGTGTTCAGGAACAGAGGACCGATTTAGAGCCTCTAACAGACCTGAAAAGAGATGCAATCAAGTCCCCAACGAAAGTAGGGCAAGTGCCTGCTCAAGTTGACAATGAAAAACGGACAAACAAGGAATCGAAGCGGAACATCGAAATTCCGCAAGAGATTACAAGCCCTTTGAGCCCTACCAAGTTAACGCAGACGCAACCTGAGGCAGTTACACCGATGGACAACGATCCGAAGCAAGTCTCCGAAGAAACCGCCAAAGTCGAGGACGTTCCGAATCTCACGCAGATAATCGACAAAGGAAAGAGCCCACCAAAACCCACACCATCAACAGTTAAGTCGGTGGTAAAAGTGGAGCGACGATGGACCGACGACATCACAAAACCGATCACTCCCACCAAGCCTACGCTCAGCGAGAGGGAACAAAAGGGCAAGGAGCGCATTGAGCACTGGCGCAAGAAATTCATTTCCAAGGTTAAATCGCACGATCCTCCGATCAAGATCGTGCTCCCGGAGGTGAAAGATGAGGTTCAACAGACGGGATCGTCATCCAGCGCGAGCGAGCTCCAGCGCAGAAGATCTTGGTCTGATCCTGACGTCGACGAAAGCAATATCTCCATTCTGAAGGTATGCCATAAATGCACTTTTGCTCGTGCATCCTGCTGAGCCTAGCTTTCGTGCTTGTGTTTAGACCAAGCGGGCGCATAGAAGACATACCTCTACCATAGAGCATTCACTTTCTGTTTTCTATCCACCACTACCTTCCTACGAGGGTTCTCAAGAGGAGAAGTCGCCGCCACTGTACATACCGACTAAGCAGGGCAATGATATGCTTTGGAAGCGTGGCCGATGTGTTTCACAGGAACACGTTAGTACGTCATGCGTCACCTTTTTCGCTATCGCTTTATCTTACTAATCTCCTCTTGCCTCTGCTCAGACTTGGTCAACCATACGCTAAGCATTGAGGGGCAAATGCTGTTGCATTCCATCAGTTCTTCGCCCAAAGCGCTGCAAGAGGGTCCCCCGGTTCTCCTCCGCACCTCTCCGCCAGCATCCAAAAGTGACGAAGTAGCGGCACGAATGATAGAAGAGCTTGGACAAAGTGAGCAACCAGCCAGCGCTGATAAGACGGACACCCCACCACAGCTGGGCTTGGTCTCTATCTCCGAACTCAAGCACGACCGCGTACTTCGGTCGCTATCGTTGGAACTCGACGAATACACCCCACCGACCGCACTGCAAGAAGAAGAAGAAAGCAGCCTTTCACTTGCGCAGGAGGTGCGAACTTTACTGCCACCAGAGTTCAACATCGCTCCACCCTCGATCGCATCGGTTCCCACAACGGCTGAGGTCACGTCACCTTCAACGCCCGGTCCTACTGCCGAGCAGCCTGCTATTTCAAGCCCTACCTCAGAAACGCAGCCGGGCTTGAGACCTCAGTCTGAGTCAGCAGAAACATCAGCGGCTTCCTCAGTACAGGCGGGCAGTGGTGAAGTGGAGGTGCCTTCAGCGGGAGGGCAAGAATCACCAGACACCTCGCATACCGAAGCACCTCTGGAAACTTCCAAGGCGGCGGATGAGGAAACCAAACAGTCGTTGCCACTAATGGAACCAAGGGCGGAGAGGATGCAGAAAGAGAAAAGCAAGAGGAACTTTCGAAGAGAAAAAGACGACCTGGTGCTGTTGGGTGATGGTCTCATTCTTCCTAGTCCAAGCGGCATGATGGTGCAGAACTTGGAGCCTGACGAAGAAGTGGTCGAGTTGCCAGTAGAAGAGCCCAGTTTCTTCAAGACTCGCGCACACCTCCTGGCAGCCGACAAGCATGAGCCCGTGCCAATGCCAAGATCTACAGAAGAGCACAACACCATGCCACAAGCTGGAACAAATCGGTCCGCTAAAGGGCGTCGCACGTCAATTCTTCACTTATTCTCGGTAAGACCCCATAGCATTCAAGTATGATCTGGGACTGACCCCTTCAATAGTCCCCTTCCCGAAAATCTCCCACTCCAAGTGCACCAGTGTCCCCAGTGACCAATGTCCAGATGAATTACAGGCCTTTCAAGATTCCTACCACTCGATTCGATAACCATCCGAGCTTCGTATTCTCTCAGATGAGAAATATTCCTTTCATCGATGACTATTCCCCTCGAGGTACTCACCACATCTCTTTTTGCGTTCTCGCAAGCTTACACAACGCTTTTTTCTGTCTCAGAGCTTAAGAACGAAGATGCTCTTGTTCGCGCACTTTCGATACTCGATCGAACGCCTACCACGGTATGCGTAAAAGTAGGGATAATCTATGTGGGCGAGGAGCAAAGAACTGAGGAGCAAATCCTATCCAACACCGCGGGCTCACCTCGTTACTACGAGGTACGTAAGCGATCTGTTGCTACCTGTGGTTCTCATTCTTACATTGCCTCCATGCTGGTTGATACCACAGCTTCTTAATCGGCTGGGCGAAAAGATTCGACTGAAGAACACAACGATGTATGCCGGAGGTCTAGACACGAGAGAGGACACGGACGGTTACTATACCATCCACTGGCGAAGCGTCTCTACGCAGGTAACCTTCGAGTCTCGTTATGTGATGTGCAACCATCCTCTGATGCTGGTTTCGGTCAGGTGGTTTATCATGTGGTTACTATGATTCCCAACCGCATACAGCTGTATCCGCAGTTTCAGAACAAGAAGCGACACATCGGTAATGATAATGTCAATATCGTGTACTCTGACTCGCCTATGGAGTTCAAACAGGACACCATTCCGGTACCTTGAAATAGCGCACGATAGCTTTTGGTTGACAACTAACGTCGAGATTTCTGCCTCAACAGGGTCAGTTCAATTTTGTCCACATCGTAGTGCATCCCCTCAAGGAGGGATTCTATCGTGTGGAGATCAAGAAGAAGCCTCAGGTTCCTTCTTTCGGACCCATCACCAGTGTACAAATCGTCTCCGAGCGCGCCATGGCTACTTTGGTTAGACAGGTGAGTGTCCCGCCTCTTTAAGGCGTCTGATCCCAAACTTCTCACTCTCTTTGTCAACACAATAGGTGGCACTCTCGGCCAATCTGGCCGCGTGTCTGGTGCAGGACCCGCAGCTGCAGCGTTACTCTAATCTCGAGGAACGGTTACGACAGCTACGCAAGATTGGAGAGAGGTTTGCCAAACCTGAGTGAGGCGGCCTACCCCCTTCTTGCTCCCCTTCCCCTACCTATGATATCTCTCGTTTTGGTTTCGTGTAAAGTAAGCTAGCTTTTTTTCGTTCTTCACCCTTTCTCTAGTTTCTTGCACTCTCCAACGCCTTCTTGCTTCTCCCTCGTGTCCCTCCGCTGGACACTCGGGCGATGGAGGGGACACACCACTGCGTGTTGGACCGAATAGAACCGAAATTTCCGCGAGTACTGGAGTGTGAGGAAACCAGCTCGGGTTGTGTTGACATCAATTGTGGCCACAAGCCCTAAACTGGCCATCACCAAGCAGCTGCAACCTTGCCTTGTCCACCAGCCCCACACCACACACGACGACAAGTTTGAAACAATCGGCTCCTCTATTCACGCCATGCTGTCCTTTTCGCCACACAGTGTGCTGGCCGCCCTGGCAGAACACCTGCGGGGCAGTGACGGAAAAGTGCACAACAAGAGCGGCGCCCAAGTGAGTGGAGGAACAAAGGCCAAGCTCAGCCAAGTGGAGGCGCACGTGCGAGCGGCATTACGCACATTTGCGGTTTACGTCTCTCTGGCCATCTGGCACTACCTCTTCTTCCATCAGCTCTTCCTGATGGCCACCCTCTGCGTCCTCTTCTACACTCTTCCCGAGTACTCGCCTGTCCTTCTTCTTCTCTCCGTGGGTACTTGTTCTCTCCAAGACTCCTGTGGCTCCTCGTGACCATGTCTCTTATCTGGTGTTAGGGTACTTGTACTTCTACTTCGATAGGTCCGAGCGAACAGGCAAGAGGCGCTGGGAATGGTTCCTCACGTCTTGGTTCACTGATGCCTTGACAGACTACTTCCCTATGAGACTCATTCGCACGTGTAGTACGTCGATTGCTTGGTCACCTTCCGAAGCATCGGCCATCACGCTAACTCCTACTGAATGTAACACACATCAGAGCTCCAACCTGGTCAGTATATCTTTGGAGTTCACCCTCATGGCGTGATGCCGTTCTCGGCGTTTCCCATCGGCAAGACCTCTCAGTGGCCTAAGCTCTTCCCTGACATCCGCGTTCAAAGTACACGTTCAGCTCCCGCATACGTCTTTGTCATGACTAACCTGGTCTTCAGCTCTTACGGCCTCCTGCCTCTTCCGCATGCCCATCACTCGCGAGTTGGCACTCTGGGCTGGCGGAATCGATGCTTCACGCGAGAACGCCGAGTACGTATAACGCAATAGGCAAAGCATGCAGGAATGAGGGACGCTGACACATTGCGTGTTGTGGCAATACCTGGCAGACGAGCTTTAGAAGACAAGTATAGCTTACTCATTCTACCCGGAGGTTCGTTGGAAATCATCGAGGCACATCCGCGTTCCGATAAGCAGGTGTTGGTGCTTGAACGTCGCAAGGGCTTCATTGAGCTGGCCCTCAAATATGGCGCGCCACTAGTTCCCGTGTATTCATTCGGTGCCACCGAGCTTTATGACCAGGTGAGCAAGCTGATTCATTCGCGTGGCTACCGCATGCTAACTCGAGCGATGTCCAGGTCAATTTCTCCCGTTCATGTAGAGAATGGATGATTCACCGCTTCCGATTTGCACCGACGATTGCCTGGGGAACCTCCCCGTGGAAACTGCTTCCTGTGCGTAGCTCTGAAGTCTAGGTTTGTTCATGTAGAAGACTGACGCCCTTGCTCGATTTAGGCCCGATGTCCCGTGTTCGTAGTGGTCGGATCTCCGATAGAAGTGCAGAAGAACGAGAATCCCACCAAAGAGGAGGTAGATGCGCTTCACGCACGCTACAAACAAGCTCTGTTTGCTCTCTTTGAAGAGAATAAGGGTCGATACGGATACCCCAATTCTCAACTCGTAATCACCTAAACAAGGTGAAATGTACATGTAAATAAGACTAGTCTTCGTTTACAGAACTTCCAATCGTACCACAATCAGGGGCGAATCTATCTAGTAGTAGTTGTATCGACCTCTTGGGTCAGGTGGTCGGTAATCAGCAAAAGTGAGACTCGCACCTGGGCCTGCAGTCATCAGAGCTCATTCAAGTTATCCACTCCGAGCCTGTGGGGGTGTTGGTAACGCAGAGACGGTGCATCACGTACCTATGCCCAGGTCAACGAGTCGCTGCTTAACGTCCAGCAACCGCTTCCCCTCGAACGCCAGGCAGTTGTGATCCCACACGTGCTTCCTGGGCAGATCATTAAGAGGATTGTTAGCCAAGCATCTCGACAAGATGGCGCCGAGCATCTTCAACCGCACCAGTTAATTCGTTTCGCAGGTTGCTCGCCGTCCGCACTGCTGCTCTTCCTTTTGCCATCATTTTCTTTGGTCCTGGTGGTGACCGGATGGTGATTGAAGACAATCTGCAGCTGCTGTTTAAGCTCCGCCAAGGTCATTGCATCCATCCCTATCAAGCCTGCGCCATTTTAGAAATAGTTAGAATTTTTATCCCATTTTCATAATATTCGAAATGAAATAAATAATAAATAATAAAATAGATGAATAGAATGCGTACAAATACGATGGCCATCCTGTCGCTGAATGTAGAGGCGGAAAGCCTCCCCAGCTTCATAGGCCACGAGGGCATCGAGCAGGCCCAGCCGCACGGCCCACCACTTCTGCTTTCTCACCGTCACGGGCTCCGTACCGCCACCAGGAGAGGTCGCCGTGGGGGCGAGCTCCTCCCATAGCGCGACCAGAAGCGGCTGGATATGTCGCTGGTCCTCCGCTGCCTGCGTAGGCGCAGCGCTCGTGAGGATGGACAGCTCGCGCACAAGGCGCGCGTAGAGCATCGCCTGTGCCTCGGCATCGAGCGCCCCGGCATTGCGCGCTTCCACTTCTGTTACTTCCCCTTGCATTTTTCAATTAATAAAAAATAAAACCAAAAATTGTAACAGTTTCAAAAGTGATCAAAATTTGAAGAACGAAAGCATTTTTTGGGCCCACATGCGAGATGAGAAGGGACGACGATGAGCATTCTGCCTCCTTCTCCTCGCTGGCCACGACCACCATCGACGGCTCTCGAGGGTCGTCGGCGCTATTTGGCCGAGCGACCCCGAACGACATCTGCAGCCAGCCCGATCTCGACAGGTTGAAGCGATACGCAGCCGAGGTGTACAAGGGCGTCATGGAGGACCTGGTCGCGTACGTCGATCAAGGGGACGGCACTACGCCCCTCCATCACGCCTCGTGGAGCGGCCACGTCGACATCGTGCGCCATCTCCTCCAGCATGGGGCGCGGGTTCAGGCTCGCAATGCCGAGGGCTCGACGCCCCTCCACTGGGCCGCCATGAACGGTCACGTGGACGTCGCGCGCCTCCTCCTCGCTGTCGATGCCGATCCTCGCGCTGCCACCATCGCTGGCGAGACACCGTACGCTTGTTCATTTTTGAATATTTCTCTGTAATACAAATAATAACCAATTTAGAAATATTTATTTTTTAAGGAAGTGGATAAATAATAATTAAAAATTGAAATAAAAATTCTAAAATGTTATTTGCATGTGTAGGTTGCATTGGGCGGCTGAGCAACCTCAGTCGATGGAACTATGTCGAGTGCTCCTTCTCGCGGGCGCTTCATCCGCCGCACGGGACGCGCGCGGCTGGACGCCACAACAGGTACAACCAGACGTCTTGAAGCTTCGGTACCCTGACCCAGCATTTCTCCCCGATGCTCATCAGAAAGCAAGGTCTATCGCGCTACGAACACTATTGAGCACGCGTACGCCAAAGCAAGCTTCTCGATGCTTGTTTCCGATGAAGAAGTCGTGCAATACTGACTCTATGGTTTCTTGAACAGCGATCACGGAGAAAGAGCGGCAGGATTTTGCAGAGGAGATGGCGGAACTGAGGAAGCAGTGCGTCAGCCCACTGACACCCGCTGAGCGTATGCTCCTTGCATCGTTTTGACTTGTTGCTGTTACTTCCATCTCACTTCACTGGAATATTAGGATTGTCGCTACTTTACTATGAAAAGGGGCTGCTAGACTTTATGGATCACATTGAAGATGGCTTTTACGATGCGGGCCGAAGCTCTGAGTTTAAGCCCTTCGAAGAAATAATCCATATGCAAAGCGCAAGAGAGGTACATCCGACTGATATGTTAGGCAGTAGATGCTTACCTATGGCAATCACAACAAATAGGTGATCTTGGTTGACGCTACGCGAGATTTACGATTAGCAGAGATCAAGCACAAGGCCGAAACGCTTCTTGATGAGTTTCCCCATCTGGAGACAAAGATAAGGTATTGATGGCTCGTATTGAACATGAAAACCACTGGATCTCATTCTTCTTTGCTGTGACAGAATGTTGGCGCTATTTGTGAGCAATCTCATGGGTGGGACACAAATAGATGACATTGCGGCCCCAAACGAGATTGTTAAACTCACAGACCAGGTTATCCACTATGTGAAGGAAGTGCTCCAATCCAATGTGGTAAGGTTCAATCAGTGACGAGCATCACGGATCGTTCAGTTCACTGAAAATAATTCATCGCTGCAGGTGCCCCTGGGATGCGTTACGCACGGTGTTTGTCGACATCGAGCCATTCTTTATAAATATTTATGCGACTATTGCGATATACCGTGCCGACTTGTGCGAGGAGCTTACGACAGCGCTCACCATGCATGGAATGGTGATTCTACACTACAATCCGCTTTTTCTGATTGTTGCTTATCTTTCTCTACAGTCGTGTTGTTAGGTAACAAATTCTACTTGGTGGATATCATGCATGATCCTATGGCTATATACCCAGAGGATTCACCCGAGGTACGAGCCTTGATACCAATGAATGTATTTTGACATGCGATGGCTAAAAGCTTTCAGGCACAAAGTTATGCTCGGATGGGTCAGGTGAGCGGCCAACTAGCTCCTGTAGGAGGTGTGGGTGGTTCATCAGTCCGCATTCCTCCCGAACTCGTCACGGTAAGGCATCGGAGTATCGAGTGAGCCATTTTGTGACTAACTGGACGGATCCAAGCCACACTACAGATATATTCCATTGCGCGACTTCAGGCGAGCCGATCTTGAGCTCTACGAGAAATTAGGGTCTGGCAGCTTTGGCTCTGTTTATCGATGTTCGTTGAATGGCTTTACATGTGCCGTAAAGATTATGAGCTTGGGTACAAATCGTTCTCGAGCTACACATCAAGACGATTGAACTTAACTTTGCTCACGCCCACAATGCAGGCGACACCGTAACGGATGCGGACAATAACTACTATATTAAGCAGGAGATCTCCATTTTAGAATCGCTTCGACACGACAATGTGGTCACTTACCTTGGGCATGATATGCGAGAGGAAGGTGGTCGAAGGGTACCTTTCAGTCTTGATTCATGAGCTCTCATACTTCTATCTGATATTTCCCATCACCATGCAGATCATTCACTTATTCATGGAATACTTCCCCCTAACACTATCGAGCATTATCAAACATCAACGAGAACAACTTAAGAAACCCCTATCTCCTGCAACAATCCGTACTTATGCACTTGAAATCGCCAAAGGTAGGCACTCCTTGGTTTGGCTTTTAAGAATGCATGTTACTGATGTTTAGCTACAATCCAAGGGATGCACTATCTGCACAGCTTGGTGCCACCAGTGCTGCATCGGTTCGTCTTCTTTTTGCTAAGCGCAAGCTGTTTGTGCACCGCTCTTTACAGCTCCATTTATTACAGTGACATCAAGAGCAGCAATGTCTTAGTTGCTTTGGACGAGCACGGTCACCCCAAGAAAGTAAAGCTTTGTGATTTGTACGACTCGACCGACCCCGTGCTGGCTATGGTTGCTTGATGTGCTCAGTAACGCCGATTGTCCCATCCAGTGGCGTAAGCAAGTTACTTGAGGGAACGCAAGTCGCACGAACGGTGGTAGGCACACCAGGATGGATAGCTCCTGAAGTGATGAAGAATAGCCGCGTTGGTTACACAGACAAAGCAGATGGTACCCTCCACGCAAGTTACTCCCGCCAATGAAGCTCATCCATCCTCTTTGGTGTATGTAGTGTGGTCTTACGGCATGTTCTTGAGCGAGTTGCTGACATTGGAGCGACCGAAGTTGACCCCCAATCACGTTTACGTCCCTCCCACCCTCAATATCGACAGGGTGCTTCAGGTACTTCTTAACCTATGACGGAATTACTCGATGACGATCCTTCTTATCTTCTTGGTCTCCAGCCTCTTGCTGATCTAATGGTGGCCTGTGTTCGCACCGATCCGAAGGAGCGACCCAGCTCGTCGGATATTATCTTTCGTCTCAGCACCCTCATCCTCTAGAGGGCGATGTGCCTGTAACCGTGTGATTGTCTTGTCTGCTTGAAAGGAAAATCTTTTTCTTTTTTATTTCTTCACAGAATTTGGCGCGAAAGCTATTTTTCAAATCTTTTTCATCTTTCATTCGCAATTCGTTCTATTCGAAGGGCCAATTCACTTTGAGATCGCGGGGCGGTCACAATGGACGTCTCGTACGACATGGATGGACAGCGCGGCAGCAAGCGCCCTCTGCATCAGGCGTTTACCCCTCGGGCTGCTGCGCCGTCCACCCCGCTCGCGGGATACACAGCGCCCTCTCCAGGATCTTCCTCGCTCTACCCCTCCCTCGGTACATTTCAATCACCCCTTCGGCCACTGAGCACTGGGTCATCGACGCCGGCCATGCGGCAGCCATCATCGCGCAAATCATCTGCTGCTACGCCGATGACGGGCGGGTCGGCAGCTAAGCGGAGGAAGAGAGTCGTCTACGAGACCGATCGCATGCGCCTCGAAAGCGTGGCCCCGTGGCCTCCCGAGGTGGCCCGTCGCATTCGTCAGAGCCTCAGTACACCATCTCTCCCGTTTCAATTTTTAACACTTATTATTCTTTTTTACATTTAATCTTTCCAAATTATTTTTATAAATGTTTAAATAAATAATTGTAATTCAGTGTTCTGTTTCCTTTGAATTCTTCTTGAAGGATTCTTATGGCCTAACGTGGCTCACGCTGGCAGAGGTAAGCGGCGACCTCGACAGCGCGGCAGGCTACGCGTGGGTGATCCTGGACTCAGCCCTTTACATTTGGGACTTCACTGAGGTGCGGCAGGACAACCCCCTCTCTCTCTCTCTCGTGTATATGTGTGGTCTTGTCGGCGTGGATGCCAGGGATGAGACAGAGTTAGGCGAGCACAGACATGGCAAACTCATTGTATACGTGTGTGTGTGGGAATGCGCGCAGGAGGTGATGACCCGGTGCATCGGAATCGAGCTCCCATCGGGTGCCCACACGTTTGATGCCAGGCTGGTGTGCGTTGTGCGCCATCCAGCGGATCCACAGACGGGCGAACGTGTTTTGGGATTGCTGATGTGCTCCGTGGAGGGCTATGTACTGTACTGGCCCGATGTCACTCGCAATGCCAAGTGTGAGACAACCATCAACTTCACACGTACGAAGTCTGGACGCGGAAGCACTCCGTGCGCTGCGACCCGACTTGTCGCAATACCAGTACGTCGTGCTACTCAGCTAGATAGTTATGACTCCTCACACTTACATCACCAATTCATTCTTGTTCTACAGCCAGCGGGTTTTGTTCTGGCTACAAATCAGGATACTCTCTATCAGCTCACCGTCATCGATCCTCTAACTGGAAACGACACTTTGGTAAGATTTAGAACGATAAAGCTCGCCCAAGGTCTGCTGTTTAACATTCACTTCTGAATAGGAAACAAGACAACTCGAGAGGCCTGTGGGAATGCTGGCTGGTATCGGGCGCATGTTGTGGTGGGGCGGTGCGCAACCGGTGCCGCCCATTTCCGCTTTAATGCCGATGCCGTCCGACACATCCCAGACTTCCGATGTACTGGTGCTTTCGGACACCTCACTCCAGAGGTGGCAGCTTTCTTTGAATGACCCGGAAAAGGTGCGCATCAACTTTGAGCCGAGCAAAGCAGCCCGTACTGAACGGCAGTCTTTCAGTTACTCTACGATATGCCATTGCAATCAATGCTACGCCCACACTTCCAGGCATTAGAGGCTGAGGATGGGTTCACCGTGGGTAACATTTGGTTACTCGACTTGCACAAAGGAAGGTATGTAGCCCCATGCCTTCTTATTACCCCGATGACTAACTGGATGGGCATGGCTAGATCCTGCGTCTATGTGCTAGCAGCCTATCTGCGAAGTGTACCAGATTCGGACAGGGACACGATAGGCTACAGCGTAGTGGAATTACCATTGGGAAAGCCGCATGAGCAGCCTCCAGTTCGTAGGGAGAACGTCCGCTATTTCGAGCCAACTACAGAGGTACCTGATATCTACCACCTACGTCGTAGGTTATTCAACTCATAACCGTACGCTACAGCCTACAGACGAGGAAAGCACCGTTATGCAACACGCTGTGCGGCTTGTGGTGCCGCCTGGAAGTCCTTCCGCTTTCGTAACGTGGCATGACACGATTCTTATTGTCCCGCTCGGCGACGCTCATGACGACGTCTTGCCAATTCGACTGCGCGTGTATGCCTCAGCAGCTGATCTAACCTCAGAGAGAGGACGTACGGTCAACRTTCTCTGATGATAGGGTRTATATTTGTTACTGACTTCCGGTTTAATTCAGCCGATGCGGTGTCTGGTCTTTTCATGACCTTGGATCACGGCATAGTTGCTTGCCTTTTGTATGGCGTTGTTGCAGACGCAGGTAAGAAGAGCAATCAAACTCTTTTCGTTCGCAACACTGACGCACGATACCTGGGTGTTCCAGGAATGCCGATAGGCGCAACAGTTGCTGAGAACAGGCTGTTGCCGAAAAAGGCCGGCATGGTGGGCTTAACAGGTGAGTTAGTTGGTCAGGCTCAAGCACACATAGAGCAGCTATCAGCTGCCTATGCACAGTATTGTGATGGGAAACGACCCAGAACGGAACCGCTGCTTAATTCATTCAAGTCTCAGCGCGAGCTCAGTGCTGCTGTAGAAGCTCTAGCTCTCGCACTAGTTGACTCATCACCAGGTGGCACCCGACGCTGGGCCGAAGATGGTACGTAAAAACCCAGCCCTATTCTACAACATGCGCACTTGCTGATGTTGTGTGACAAAGATCCAAGTGAGGCTGCATCACTATTCGTGGGACCGCAGCTGGAGGAGAAGAAGCAAAAATATGAATACTTCTTACGCTTCCTCAAGGAGCTCGGGCTGTGGGAGAAAGTCAGCCCGGCGTCGAGAGCCAGTGCCCTTTCACACTTGGAGCGGCTGCACGCGGCGATCGAACTGAATGCCCACAACAACGTCATCTCATCGGAGTTGCCATTACCTCCCGAACTTACTGAAGTGAAGGCCGCTAGTGGTCTCATCTCTCGACTTACCACACCTCTCACTACTGGTGATCAAGCTGGTACCACGTGATACCCTCTTTCTTGCCCACACTGTTTGCTAACTGCTGTGATGTGTGTAGCCAAATTGAGGCAACAGTACAATGATGTGAAGAACTTCCGCTCGCGAGCCAAGGACGTCTTTGATCGCGCACTCTTGATCTGCCTCACGCGCCGTCAAATATCTCGTGAAGCTTGGACAGGTACTCTATCCGTGTGATGTGTAGTATAGTTCGGGACTGATTTTAGAGTGAACATCCAGGAACGGGAATGAGCCCCCAAGACTATTTCTATCGTAGCGTCTCCAAGATTGAGGATTTTCTTGAGCATGCACAGACGGTAGAGCAAGAGTCAATTGCGGGCCACACGCGTTCCACATCGGCTGTGCCTCATGCCGTCAGCACTCTAGGAATAAGTGATACTCAGAAGGCGACGTACATTGTCCGGGAGGTTAACACCATCTTCGAGGTATTCTATTCCTTCCGAATCTGCTTACCCAGTCTAACTGACTTTTCGTCATCAGGCAATTCTTCTCGCAGCGGCCAAGTGCCGACAGAACATGGGTCCTGAGCGAAATTATCCGCTCCTCTATACTAGTCTCTCGTGGCTGGCATCGGTGCGGGTGCGCACGCTTACGTTCCAACAAGTCCGAATCACGACCGACCTGATCAAGCAACTTCTCGCCTTTGCACCGTCTCCCTCGTTTTCGGCAAGTGAATCGGGCTTCGACTGGCGAGAATCAGTGAGCATACTGCTTTCGCAGCTTTACAATCTCAGCGATTCATTGCTTGATGGTTATCACGAGGAAATCGACATTCGACGTCTCTCGGCTGGTAACAATGCAGATGTTAGCCAGGATGAAGCCAACCTCCGCCAGGCTTTCCTTGATGCACGGGCTAGCATTACTGAACCATTCCGATTGATCATGACAAGCCAGCTTGCAGGAGGTACAATTGCCCGTCCTCGATTTACACAATTGAACCAGAGACCTTATCTTCTCGAACATAGTTGAATCTGAGGAGGAGAGTGTAAGCATTGTAGCCAGCAGCTCTACGAGGCAATCACT
>CDEZ01019057.1:0-12613 GCA_000826365.1 Acanthamoeba royreba | reverse complement strand
CGAGGCCAACATCCCGCAGGCCAAGATCAAGTTCGAGTCGGCTGCTCTGCGCGAGAAGGTCAGTCAGACCGCACAGAAGCTTGACGTACGCACTCGCCCTCGTTCGCTGTTCGATGTGACCGCACCTGAGCTTCTCCTTACCTGACTTACACACCAACAGAGGTTCATCAAAGATTGGTACTACAAGGAGTACTACGATGAAGCCATGGAGGCCTTGGAGGAGCTCAAGCAGCTTTTGCCCGCTCTCGAGGTTTACGCCAGCGACAGCTACGTGGCCGATACCATCAAGTCGGCCAAGGATCGTATCGCCAAGGCCGAGGCCAACATTCCTCAGGCCAAGGTGCGCTTGGAGGGCGAGCCTCTGCGCGACAAGGTCATCGCCACGCACAGGAAACTCGACGTAAGCGCTCCGTTCTTTGGTCATGTGTCTCGTTCCTGATGAATCTCACCGTGCAACTCGTTCAATCAATGCAGAGGTTCATCAAGGATTGGTACTACGAGGAGTACTACAACGAGGCCATGGAGGCTCTCGGAGAGCTCAACGTTCTCCTGCCGACGCTAGAGCAGTATGCGAGCGACAAGTACGTGGCCGAGACGATCGCTACAGCCAAGGGCAAGATCGCCCAGGCCGAGGCCAACATCCCACAGGCCAAGGTGCGCTTCGAGTCTGCTGCTCTCAAGGATAAGGTGGGCCAGACTGCGCAGAAGCTCGACGTACGTTTTACTCTCCATCTGAGTGTGTTAGTGCAATGTGGCTGACTTTAGCAACGGCGGCGATGGTACACAACAGAAATTCATCAAGGATTGGTACTACAAGGAGTACTATGATGTTGCCATGGAGGCCATTGAAGAGCTTAACCAGCTCTTGCCCGCTCTCGAGGTTTACGCCAGCGACAAATACGTGGTCGACGCGATCAAGTCAGCCAAGGAACGTATCGCCAAGGCCGAGGCCAATATCCCGCAGGCCAAGATCAAGTTCGAGGCCGAGCCTCTCAGGGACAAGGTCAACCAGATCGCTCAAAAGCTTGACGTACGTTCCCTTCTCCCCTTGCTAGATTCATTGAACCTCAGTCTCACCATGCGTGACGTTCCCCAACACTCCAGAGGTTCATCAAGGATTGGCATGTGAAGGAGTACTACGACGAAGCGCTGGAGGTGATGGAGGAGTTGAGTTCTCTCCTGCCAGTACTCGATACTTATTCCAGCGACAAGTACGTGTCGGAGACCATCCAGAGCGCCAAGACGAGGATCGCCAAGGCCGAGGCCAACCTGCCTCAGGCCAAGCTCCGGTTCGAGGCCGAACCGCTCAAGGAGCAGGTCACCCAGACCCACCGCAAGCTTGATGTACGCACTACTACGATCTCTTCGCGCTGGATAACCCTAACATCTTCCATGTACAGAGGTTCATCAAGGATTGGTACTACGAGGAGTACTACAATGAGGCCATGGAAGCTCTCGAACAGCTCGCTATGCTGCTGCCTGTGTTGGAGCAGTATTCTAGTGACAAGTACGTGGCYGAGACGATCGCCACTGCCAAGGGCAAGATCGCCCAGGCCGAGGCCAACATCCCGCAGGCCAAGGTCAAGTTCGCCGCTGAGCCGCTCAAGAACCAGGTCTCCCAGGCGGCACCCAAGCTTGATGTACGCCCCCGATATGCCTCGTTCAACGATTGTATCATCCTTGTACTCACGATCCAGTGCAGAAATTCATCAAGGACTGGCACGTCAAGGAGTACTTCAACGAGGCCATCGAGATCATCAGCGAGCTCAACCTTCTCCTCCCTGCGCTGGAGACTTTCAGCTCCGATTCGCACGTGGCCGACACGATCAAGTCCGCCAAGGAACGTATCGCCAAGGCCGAAGCCAACATCCCGCAGGCCAAGGCCAAGTTCGAGGCCGAACCACTCCGTGAGAGAGTGTCCAGTGTGCACAGCAAACTTGATGTACGTACGCCCTTTGGGTTCTTTGTGTGATCAGCTTGGGTGACACTGACCCAACCTTGCCCACATTCACACAGAACTTCATCAAGAGCTGGCATTACCAGGAGTACTATAACACCGCCGTTGAGGCCATCGGTGAGCTTGAGGAGCTCCTGCCGGCGCTTGAGGCCTATTCGTCCGACGACTACGTTGCGCGCACCATCAAGACAGCGCGCGATAAGATCGCCGCTGCCCAGGCCAACTTCCCTCAGGCCCGTGCTCGCTTCGAGGCCGAGCCTCTCCGAGCCAAGGTCGTTCAGATTACTGGCAAGCTCGACGTACGCTTCCACTCCTCATCTCTGCATGCTAGGCTAGTTCTGATCCTTGTCATGTTGTGTGTGAACGTTGATCGATGATTCTAGAACTTCATCAAGACGTGGCAGCACGAGGAGTACTACAATGCTGCCATCGAGGCCATCGATGAGCTTCAGGTGCTGCTCCCCGCGCTGGAGGAGTTCTCCTCAGACTCGGGAGCAGCTTCCGCCATCAAGTCTGCCAAGGAGCGCATCCAGAAGGCCGAGGCCAACATCCCGCTGGCCAAGCTCAAGTTCGCCGCCGAACCGCTGCGTGAGGCCCTCAACAAGGCCGCGGCCAAGCTCGACGTACGACGCTGATCAACACTGTCTAGACTGGCGTGATGAAACTGACACTCGTGATTGTGCCTTCATAACGCAGAACTTCATCAAGACGTGGCATCATGAGGAGTACTACAACACGGCCATCGAGGCCATCGATGAAGTGAACTCGATGATCCCAGCTCTGGAGGCCTTCGCTTCGGATTCCTACGTGGCCTCGACGATCAAGTCGGCCAAGGAGCGCGTGCAGAAGGCTGAGGCCAACCTTCCTCTGGCCAAGGCGCGATTCGAGGCCAAGCCGCTCCAGGAGATGGCGAACAAGTCGGCGGATAAGCTCAACGATTTCATCAAGACCTGGCAGCACGAGGAGTACTACAACAAGGCCATGGAGGGCTTGAACGACCTGGAGGCCCTTCTTCCGGCTCTGGAGGCCTACGCCTCGGATTCGGGTGTGGCGACGACTCTCAAGTCGGCCAAGGATCGCATCGCTGCCGTGCAGAGCCTGATTCCTCAGGCCAAGCGCAAGTACGAGGCCGAGCCGCTCAGGCAGAAGCTCACGCAGACCAGCGCCAAGCTCGACGTACGTCATGATCTTCACTCAGAGTTCTTCGTTCCTGGTTCACCTGTCTCAACTTGTTGATTGTGCGGGTTGATGTCGAGCAGAACTTCATCAAGAGCTGGCACCACGAGGAGTACTTCAACACGGCCGTGGAGACCCTTGATGAGCTCAATGATATCATCAAAGCTCTGGAGCCGTACTCTGCGGATACGCAGGTCAGCGACACCATCAAGTCCGCCAAGGAGAAGATCGCCAAGGCCGAGGCCAACCTTCCTCTGGCCAAGGCCAAGTTCGAGGCCGCGCCGCTGCGCAACCAAGTGCAGCAGCACTTCGACAAGCTCAACGTAAGCATCCATCTCTGCATTCTGGATTGTGGATCTCATCGTACATTCCTCGATCACACAGCGCTTTACAAACCAGTGGTGGGTGGAGGAGTACTACAACAACGCCGTCGAAGCGTTGTCGGAGCTGAACACCCTTGTGCCGCGTCTGGCGACCTTTAGCGACGGTCAAGCTGAGGCCACTGTGCGTCTGGCCAAGGAGAAGATGCAAGCCGCCGAAGCGGCCATGAAGTCGGCCGCCCTCAAGTTCCAAGCCGAACCTTTGAGGAAGAAGACGGAGGTAAGTTGGTGTAGCTCCAATCTCCTGATTGACCTCGATCACTGACGCCGTGTTCCTTTTGATCCCTCATTCTAGTCCGCCGTCAGCCAGCTCAAGGCTGCCAGCAGCAAGTGGACGACCAAGGAGAGCGTCGGCCAGGGCCTGGATCTGCAAGCCGAGCTGCAGAATCTCGTCAAGGCTCTCCAGCCATTCGCTGAGGACAGCGCCACCGCGAGCGTGCTCTCGAGTGCCAATCAGGCCCTCAAGGAGGCCGAGGATCGCCTGTTGCAGCTGCGCGTCAAGTTCTTCCTCCAGCCTACCATCGAGGACGTGCGCAAGACCATTGCCAACCTCTCCGTACGTTCTCTCCCTTTGTGCCGTAGCCGCTCTGCGTCTGTTCTTTACTCACTCGGTACCGTTTGATGTGCCGCGGATGATACAGTCGTTCATCAGCAAGTGGCTTCAGGAGGAGGAGTACCGCAAGGGCGTGGACAACGTCGCCAAGGCGCAGCGCTTGATCGAAAAGCTGGCGCAGTTCGGCCCCAACGCCGAAGCGCAGGCAGCTGCCGCACAGCTTAAGCAGAAGCTTGTGGAAGCCGAAGCGCAGGTTAAGGTCGCCCAAGCCAGGCATGGCGTCATCAAGCCGTCCGTCTCCGAAGAGGAGACAACTACGAGCTCGTCCACCAGCACCGCATGGAAGCCATACCAGCCGCCTGCGCAGGTACGGCTAACGCGTCTGCCGTGCTGTTGAGTTATCGCTAAAGCTCTTCATTCCGCCAAACAGCCCCAGTACCTTGTGCCCAAGACGACTTCCTTCCAGGCGATTGCCACCGAGCTCGATCCGCCCGCGGGCCTCAACGTAGGACCTATGAAGACCTTCGTTACCCCGCTTGAGGAGCAGTTGGCTCGTGCCGTCGGCACGACGGTGCCCATTGCCCTGAACTGGGAGCACTTCGTCAACAACGCCAGCTTCACCTCGAAGTCCGATGCCGACAAGACGAGCATCGTGAAGGTAACACTATGCCCCTCTGGCTAAGTCCTGCTCGTACAGAATCGCTGATGGGTTTGTTGCGTTCGTTCAGCTGCTCTATCAAAACTACGCTCGTCAGGTCGTGGGCGCACTTACGCAGCTGATTGGTGCCGACCAAGTGGCGCGTAACATCATCGTTAACAACGTCAAGCGGCTCGTCCTTCAGTACGATCCTACTGATATGGTCATGGAGGGTCGCAATCGACAGGGCTTCAGGGCTGAGGTGAGTTGCCGTTTCGCTTATGTTCCTCCGAAGTGGAAACGCGCCTAACTCGCTTTTCCTCTCCAGCGCAACAGTGATGGCGACTTGATCGTCACGATCAACATGACTGGCACTCACCAGCTCGAGTCTCCTATCCGCAATCAGTTTGACTCGCTGTTCAATATCGCCACATGCCAGGCCCAGTTCAAGGCGCAGCAGCGCATGAAGGAGGTCAACGACAAGGCCCGCATTGGCGCCTACCTCGACGTTGAGTTCGGTATGGAAATTGCATCGTGTGCGTGCTGCGTAGATCCATGTCCTAACTTCAGCCACCCTGTGTCCGCAGCACCATTTGGACTCAACCAGAAGTACCTCGCCTGGGAGGCCAACGACCGTTCCAAGGCGTGTTCGCGATTCTGGGAGACCCACATCCCGTGCTCGACCTACAACCCGACCTCGTCTAGCATTAAGGTGCTCCAGCAGATCATGAAGGAGGCTCCTCCCAAGGCGCGCGAGGCCTTGCAGCGCTACGTGCGTAGGGTTGCCTACACCTGGGACATGGACAACTCCGTGGCGGATCCGGTACGCACTCAATGCGATGTTATGACCAACCATTCATTGAAGCTTATCGTGTTTGTTTGGCAATCCCAGATCGAGGATTTCCCAAGCTGCGCCTGGTACCAGATCGACGTGCTGGACAACAACGAAGTCCTGATCACCATCAACAACGATTATGGTGGGAGTAGGACGTTCAACCAGGAGTTTGCCGCCAAGTGGGCGCCTGTGATGGCGATCTTCACCGAGAAGTACGTGTCCGAATCGAAGCTGAGGGCCTTCGAGCAGGCCGTCAGTCAGTACGTAGGCAAGAAGGTGGAGGCCGAGATCAACTGGCAGCCCTGCATCCGCTCGCATGCGTTCAAGGCTTTGGGAGCCAAGCGCGTTGAGACTGCGCTGATCGGCCTGCACACCACCCAGCTTGACTACCTCAGGAACATGTACGTGGATTAACGATCTTCCTGATCAACTTAACCTTGATGCTTATCGTCACCCATGCAGCTGGAAGTCGACTAGCGAGTGGACCGAGGCTGGCAAGCGCATCGTTGGCGAGAGGATCGACCGCATCGTCATCACGATGGAGGTGCAGCCGGCCGCCTGGAATCTTAGGCTCGTCGACCGCACACTCGTACTTGCTCACCCGATTCAATCTCAGCGACACTTCATGAAACTAACGCACGTACATTGTCCACACAGTTCATCACGATGGGCTACGAGCAGGCGACACGTCATCAGCCGCATCTGCAGGAGGACATTGAGTGGATCACCGAGGCCACCATTCCCATCGAGATCGAGGCGGCCAACCGTGACTGCGCCAAGTTCTCCAAGAGCATGACTGAGAAGGCCAACAAGCCTATCAACATCGGCATCAAGTGGGAGACCTTCGTGTCTCTCCCCGATTTCATCGCTCGCAATCACGATCCTGTCGTCTCCATCATGCGCAACGTCTGCGACGTGGCCAACCGAGCCACTAAGGGTATCCTCACTGCGCTGACCCACGAGATCGGCTTAAAGGCCATCACCGATGCCATCAACACGATCGAAGTCGTCGTTGATCCCAACAGTTTCCTCCCGGATCCCAAGCTCTCGATCAACGCCGGAGTCGTGAGAGTGGACATGGGTTATTCCACGCGAGGCGCCATCCTCGCTCGCCGAGAGCGCGTGGAGAACCTCCTCGATGTTGTCGTGCAAGTGCACAAGGCTCTCGCTGATGAGCGCTACCACACCCTTGTCGAAGGCTTGTCTGCCTCGCTTAGCGGCCGCTCCATCCCGGTGGACGCCGACTGGTCTCTCGTGGAGACTCCCCAGTTCAAGGCACTCCTCCCCGAGGAGAAGTCCCGTGTTGTCGAGAGCTTGCGTGCCGGTTTCCCAGAGTACGCCGTGACCAAGGGGTACGTGCGACCACGATAGAGCTTATGTGGTGGTAAGCGAACTAAACTCTGTCTCGTGCGTACGCAGTGTGGTGCTCACGAACGGTCACCCCGTGGGGAAGGCCTGCTACGAAAAGTTACTCAAGAGCGTGTACTTCCGCGTGGTGCCTGATGGCATGAACATCAACAACGTCCTCAACAAGGATGGTCAGCTCTACTTCGAAATGGATCTCCCCAACATGGTGGCCCAGGACAAAGTGGTGTCTGGTAGTTGGCAAGTGCGGGCTGAGGAGGCCTTCGACGTACTCGTGCCTATCGCACAGGTGGGTTGACGTTCGCTTCACACTTTCGCTCCATCTCTGGATCCACTGACATCTGATCTCTGTTGGGGAATTCTCACAGCACGACGCACTCGAGCAGCACAAAGCGGGCGTGTCGCAGAAGATCGCTCAAACGCTCGGCAAGGCTCTTAACTTCGAACCCAACTGGGACTTCACCAAGCTGCCTGCTTTCAAGGAAAAAGCCGCCACATGGAAGAGGTCTTACATTCTCAACTACTGCAACAGCTTGCTCGAATCTATCTTCTTCGCTAAGCATGGCCTCAATGAGCTGTGCAAACTGTCGCTCGTCCACGAGACGATCGTCAACAAGATCGACACGATCGTCATCAAGGTGGATCCCTCGCTCAGCACCAGCGGTCCCGACTCCCCCTACGTAGGACAGTACGTCCTCCTTACATTGCAGCTGATGGATCACCAGAACACGTTGCTCACATTAGTTTGCTTCCTTAGCGCAAGCGAGAACGGCAAGCAGCTCGTCCTTACTGTATCGCTGAGCGACACCCTGCCGAAGGCTGCTTCGTGGGGCGATAAGCTTGTGGCAGGTCTCGGTCTGCGCCCGGTCATCATTGAGCACTTCGTCACCCGACACGGTGCAGAGTGCATCAAAAAGGTCACCGAGGGTCTTTCCACCGCTGCCACGGTTCCTTTGGGTGCGTGTCTAGTTCTCCTTTGCAGTCCCCTCGTTCTGGACCTCACTGTTTCAACAAACAACACACAGAGTTCGAGTTCAACATCAGTGATGTGCTCAAGTCCCAGAAAGTGGCCTCGCTGGACAAGTTCCACGAGCTGGTGTCCTACCTCTCTCTGCTCTACCATATACCGGGCACTGTTGTCACTGGCAAGGCTGGTATCTCGTGGCTGTGCACTCACAACCCTACTGGTACTTTGCTCTCGATTCTTCAATTTTATCCGTACATCAGTACTGATGAAGAACTGTGTGGCATGAGCAGCTCACGCACAGCTGATCGAGCGCGTCAAGAAGGTGAAGTTCGTGGTGGACACCACCAACACGACTCCCAAATTCGAGGGACACCCGTACCAGACGAAGATGTACCACGTGATCGTGGGCGACGGCGTGCTGCTGGCCCAGATCAATCAGGACAATCTCGAAAGAGTCGCGGACGACCTGGGCGAGGTCGTGGAGTGGATCCTCACTCCGGCCATCGCCCGCGAGAAGGAGCAACGGCGCATCGAAGAGGCACGCGAGGCCGAGAAGCAGTGGAGGAAGGAGCAGCGCCACCGCGAGAAGGAGGAAGCGAAGGAGCGCAGGCACCGCGAACTCATGCGTGGCTGGTAAGGCCCTGAGTCGCTCTCTCTTCCCTCGCCTTGTCCACGCAGATCAATCCTATCTTTCTTCACCAATATTTTCCCTAGCAGCTGCTCTTTTCCATGATCAGGACGACTCGTTGTTTCAGTTTCTGTCCTTGAAGTCGTTGCATGGAGTGCTCTAATCGCGGAGCAAGGTGTTGGAATCGATACCACTGTACCAAAAGCGCCTCGGCACTGATGGTTGTGGTATATCCTGTGCTGGGTAGCCATTGCTACTCCAACACAAGGTGGATCATCTCCGCCATTAGCAAGTCGAGACTTACGCTGGCTTGGCACAATCCGGAATAAAAGCTGGAATGTTTACTCTTGGATTTTTGCGTGCATTCTTGGAATTCTTTCCTCTGCAGCGGAGAACCAGTGACACGGCCAGAGAAAACCACCACAACTGGGCCCACAACATGGAGAAAACAAATAGAGGGGACAATGCCAGCCCAGAAGAGGAGAACAAGCGGCAAAAGGCCAAGGAGGACGGGATGCTCTGGGCCTGGGGCAACAACGTAGGCTCCTCTTTTGATATAGTTTAATTTTATAAAATCATAGGTTGAAATGTGTTTCGTAACTTTGCAACAAATTACAAAATGGAAATAGTTTCTAAAATAAAAATGAAATGTTTTCGCAGGCATACGGACAGCTCGGGCAGGGACAAGAGGTGAAGGCGGTCCAGAATTGTGAATTCTGGCGTACCGGAAGCGCGTCGTGGAACACCTCCTCTACCAACTCGTGGCCGCAGCCCAAGCCCGTTCCCGCCGACTTCCTGGACGGCCGGCGCGTGATGCAGGTGGCGTGCGGGATGTACCACACCGTGTGTCTCACGACCAACGGCCTCGTCTTCTCGTTCGGACGCAACCAAGAGGTGCGGTTTGCGCGAATGTCCGATCATCGGAGGACATTCTTTGGTTCTCAATGATGCAATGTTGATCAGGCCAGGTGATTGTATGTGCAGAGTCAACTGGGACATACTGACTCGGGGCCAGCACTAGTGACTGCGCTCGCCGAGATTCCTGTACAGCAGATCGCATGCGGACGCTATCACACGGCCGTGCTCACAAGTATCACACGAGCCCTGATTTCTTTCTGATACATACGTGGAATGCTCATGGATAGTGATGGTGTATGTTTGTGATTGATTGATCAGCTGCGGGGGCAATCATGGCATGGGGATGCACCGAGATCAAGAGACCGCAGGTGGTCGAAACCATGCCTGGAATGTCCATCGCACAGCTAGCCTGTGGCGTGTACACAATTTTCGCACTCACCACGGATGGCAAAGGTAAAAAAAACTTGGCATTCTGTCCTTGTACTTATCGCGCCTTGGTGTTGCAGTATACGTATGGGAAGTGCGCAAGCTCGGCAAACCGCGTTTGGTAACTGATCTTGCCCAGCGCATGGTCATCAAGGTACACGTTCAAAGGAAGATAGTTCACTAGATCTGCATCCTTCTCACGCCGGTGTCGTATTTGGTAGCTTGCTTGCGGACTCTGGGATACTATAGCATTGACCGAGGAAGGAGAGGTTTACACTTGGACAGATAGTAGTTGGTCCCCGTTCAATACTAACGAAGTAAGGGCGTTTGCGTCTTGACCCTTGATCGCCATACTTGACTGACCATTCGTTAGGTGGTCCCCACCTTGATAACAGCTCTGAGTGGGAAGGGAATCCATGACATTGTGTGCGGTAAGACAATCAACATGGCTCTCACCGATGGTGCCTGCTCTTCCTTCTCCTTCAATAAGAGATGAAGGGAATCATGGTAAGAACTTACCGCGTACTGGTAGGAGGAGATGTGTGGTGGTGGCCAAAGGGCCAGGAGGAAGAGGCACAAATCATGGAACAACTCAGCGACAAGGGCGTTCGAACGCTGAGTTGTGGAGACACACATTTTGTTGCCTTGGCGACTGTTGGCTGGCGAGGTATTGTTCGCGTGTGGCTTTCTCAAGACGAACTTCATCACTCGCGTCTGATCAAATGAACGCAGACGTATGCACAGTTTTCACCAGCGGCAAGAACGATTATGGCCAACTTGGACGAACCATTGTGCCCGCAGGCATTACCGAGGTAGCCATGCTCTGACTCAACGGTACCATAGATCGATGAATGTACTCATTTATGCACTCGTGCGCATTTGGATTACAGGACAGAACTGCGAGCCCAATTGAAGCCTTGGAAAACATGTCTTTCAGTCAAGTTGCTTGTGGTGGCTACCACACCGGTACAGTCATTGCCTGGTTCTGCTGTGCCCAGCCTGTTTTGCCCTTGACTGAATCCACACTCTAGTTGCGTTGACTGGTCCCTGGGAGGGCTCAAGTTCCGATCTTTCTGAAGACTTGGTCGCGTCCCTACATTCAGGATTGATGGTACACTCCACACAATGGTCCGTGGATGGAGATAGCGTCATACAATGATGCTGTGGCTTCAATCAATCAGGTGGATATCGAGATTGTGGTGGAAGGGCGTTCATTCTTGGCTCACAAGGCTATCCTCGCTGCGCGATGCCACAACCTCATCTTACCGGAGGTATACCTGCAGCACATGCACATGGTACCCCGTATCCTCTTCTGACTTTTGTAATATGTAGAGTGCAGTCTCCAGCACGAGAACGCGAATCGAACTGAGCGATACCACTGCGGAGGTCTTCAACACGTTGTTGCAGTTTATCTACCAGGACCGATGTCGCAGTATGTTCATCCCTTTGCCTGGGCTTAGAATCAATCTTATGCACGCGTGTGGCCAGTATCTGGATCACCAGACAAGACCAAGCTTCTTTTAGCCTCAGCGGAAAAGCTAGGAGTACCCCGCTTGGCGCGCCTATGTCGTGGGTATCTAGGCAAAGCCGAGCAATCCTCCAACATGGAACGTATTGGGGATGACCTGTTGAAGGTAAAACGAGACAACTCCTGAACTCATCACTTTGCTTATCGTCCTTCCTGTCGCTATTAGATGCTCGACAAGCCACTGTTCTCTGATATCACATTCATCGTTGATGGTGATCGTCGCATTCATGCCCACAGGTGCGCGTTATCAGCGAAAGTTGCTCCGCATCATCCTCATGTCTTTATCTCTGAACAGAGCGATCATTGCCGCACGCTGTCCGTACTTCAAGGCTCTTTGGACCGTGGGTATGCGTGAAAGCGAGGTACCCTCCTATTCACGCTTAACGATGACCTTTAAGCTGAGTTCAGCAATCACCCGGTACAGGATCGCGAACTCAGTGTGAAAGAGATCGAAGGCGAAGTGTTCCTCGATGTGCTCCGGTACATTTACAGCGGCAAGGTCCAGCTCAATCCTGACACCGTCATCGAACTTATGGCCGCAGCAAATCAGTACGCTATCGGCCACTTTGCCGGATTCTTTGTGCCATGTATCTGACTTGTTGTGCAACGACCTCAACACCAGGTACCAAATGGTGCACCTAAAGAGACAGTGCGAGCGATACGTCATACAGGCAATTGACGCTGACAACGTCGAGGTCAGTGTGCCCTTTCTTTTTCTTCACCTTGGCGTCTCTCACATATCGGTGGGGACATCAGGACCTTTGTGAAGCAGGAGAACTGTATGATGCCCCGCTGTTGGTGTCGTGCTGCAAGCGACGCATGCAAGACCGTCCAAAGGGCGTAAAACGGCTCCTGGGTTTATTACGACCTACCTAGGACCACCGAGGCGCTTTGGGATGGACTCATAAGGTAGAAAATGCATCAGCTTAGTGAACAGAGTGCTTTTATTACACCCCAGCTAGGGTTGAGGTCATCTCGCCGAAGCCTTATGGTGCAAGGCCGTGGAGTCGCGAGAGAGCACCGACGACATATGGCACAAGACGAGAGACAACGAGCCCAAGCCGCTTAGAAGCACTTGCGGTGGACAATGGAGGGACCAGACTCGTCGTACTCCTCCTTGGAGATCCACATCTGCTGGAAGGTCGAGAGCGAGGCAAGGATGGAGCCACCGATCCAGACAGAGTACTTGCGCTCGGGGGGAGCGATGATCTTGATCTTCATGGTCGAGGGAGCGAGGGCAGTGAGCTCCTTCTGCATGCGGTCAGCAATGCCGGGGAACATGGTGGTGCCGCCGGAGAGGACG